>CM076573.1:51034585-51245329 GCA_034641835.2 Pinus albicaulis | reverse complement strand
ACTCAGGTGGAAGAAGTCAATTTTCATGTTCATGACAGGTTGTTATATCATCTAGTTAAGTTGTGTATACCACATACAGAAAGTGTGCATGTGATTCAGGAAGCACATTCTTCTCGCATTTCCGGACATTTTGGCATAAGTAAGACAATGGCACAAATTCAAAGGTATTGTTACTGTCCTTGCATGTATGAAACAGTATTTAAGTACATTAAAGGATGTGTTATGTGTTAAAAAAGCAAGCCTAGAAATTGAAAGATTGGTTTTTATATGCCACTTCCAATTCCTTTGCAACCATGGGACAACATTTCCATAGATTTTGTTGGAGGACTTCCTAAGTCCAGGTGTAATATTCCAAAATAGGGAAAGTAGAAATACTGCTCATAAAATGAAAGCAAAAACAAGTATTTAACACATGAAACCATGAGACCAAAATGGAGTCATAACATTATGTATTAGAGTAACAAATTGACACAAAGTAGTGAGGCATAAATCATAGACAATGAGGAAACAAGCCTCCCATAAGCAATCACTCCCAAACATGAGTTGTTGTTATAATACAAAATGCCAGAGAGAAACTACAGCGTAGTCATATTAAGCATAACTACGGCTGTAGATGATACAATGATATAAAAATACTGATATATGCCCTAAAAGAGTCTAGACATACAGATCTGGGCACTAGATCAGCTTTCCAAGACAATGCAAGAGGGTTTCCGAAAAATTCACCCAATGTGCTAATGTAAGCTGCAGCCCTAGGGCTAAAGATATGCTACAATAATATAAATGAGAGGATATGGCTGAAGCTGATGTAGAAACCTAAAGCTCTTCCCCAATAGATCCTCTGAATGAAATAATGGCTTCTCCACTGAAGAAATCACCTCCCAAAACAATCACTGCAACCACCCCTGCAACTCCTCCCTAAAACAACGTATATATGGACTAAAACTGTGCTGTAGGGGATAATAACTCCTTAGCCTACTGCTAAATGTGTCAATAAATCTCAAGGGGCTTCTTTACATTCCTTCCAATGGATGGAAACCTTCCTCCACTGCAAAACTAGCTCTGAAGACACCCAATAAAATTCTCCATTGTTGCACCCTCAACACAACATAATATTCTACAGAAACTGCACTGATGAAGAAATTTGTAGCTTGGCCTTGAGCCTGAATGTGGAAATGTAGTGCAATACTCCTCCAATAGGCCTCTCAAGAAAAGAGATGGGATTCCTGCTTAAGAACACCCTGTGCTAAATAGCGTTGCAAACTCAACTAAAGAGCTGAAGAATGCCAAAAGTATAAACAGACCATATAAAAAATAATAAGCCAAAACATAACCAATATGGCTGCCATCCTCTTCCTTATGTAATTTATGAGCTTCCTTACCCTTGGCCCCACTCAATTAGGTCACTACCTACATGCAATCAATCTCCCTCCAAAACTGCGTTATTCCTCATTTAATGTCCACTCCTCCATAACAACACTATTGATTTGGTCAAAGTTGACCTATTCAACATGATACAACCCCTGTTCATACTCAAAGGTGCTTTATTTAGATGTTTAGAAGGTCTCCTTTCAAACTTGAAGTGTTTTTATTGCTGCTAAGGAGATTTATGGGCCTCCCTACCCATTTATTCGCCTACTTAGGGACAAAATAATTATAATATTCCATTTAGCTAAAAGCTAAATTTTAGGAATATTACACCAGGAGAGGGCATGATTACATGTATGTCGTGGTTGATAATTTTAGTAATATTTTCATTCTTGTTCCATGCAAAAAATCAAGTGACTACTAAACAAACTACACATATTTTCTTTCTACAGGTATGGGTTAATTTTGGGTTGCTTACTTCAATTATTTCTGACTGAGACAGTCGCTTTGTAGGAGAGTTTTGGTCCACTTTTTGGGGACTCATGGACACAAAACTGAAGAAGAGCACAAATTTTCATCCACATACCGACGAACAGATAAAAGTGGTGAACAAGACAGTGATACATATTCTTCAAGGTTACTGCAGAAAACATCCTAAGTTTTGGGATGAATCTTTACCTTATAGTAACATGCTTACAATCGAGGCTTAAATCCTTTAAATAATCGATCGCCATTTGAAACATGTTTCAAGTATCTACTAGAGTCACCAATGGATTTCATGCTGGGTGAAGAAGGAAAAGTGGATGGACATGATGATTCAGATAAAGCAGTTAAGTTCATTCAACGAGTACAACAAATACATGAAGTAGTGCAGGACCAGTTAGAGAAGAGTCAGGCCATGTACAAAATGCGCCATGACAAGCAGCGAGTCAATCATTATTTTCAAGTCGGTGATCAATTATGGTTGTATATCAGTAAATACAGGTTGAAAGTTGAAGGTAAGAAAATGAAACCCATCAGGTATGGTTCTTTCAATATTGTGGAAAAGATTGGAAATAATGCATTTCGGTTATATTTACCTCCTTACATGCGTATTTATTTAGTTCTAAATATATAAAATCTGAATTTGTATGGAACTTCGATGATCATTGATCCAGAGGAAGATACATATATTCCTACCATTAATGATTTGGAACCTGAGTATATGAATGAGTTTCAGGAAGATACCATCTTGGATAGGAAGGTTCACTCTTCAAGGCATGGTGATGTTGAATATATTCAAGTGGGACTCAAGGGCATGAATCCGAGCAAGGAAAGGTGGATGGAGATTGGAAGAGTGAGGGAGCTACACCCTCACCTAATGTTTGCTTAAATCAAACTTTTGTTGGTCCAAAAGCTTTCACGTGGAGAGGATTGATCCAGGAGGATCTTGCATCAGTATAAATTGATAGTGAAGTCTAGTTCAGTCTTCAGTTCTTTAGTTTCTCCAGTTTTTCCGATAATAAGTTTGTAATTGGTCCAAATTTGGTGCATGGTATAAGTGCTTCAATGGTTAGGGAAAATTTTATTGATGTGGTGAAAGTGGTGATGTGGAAAATTGTATGTGAAAAGGTGGTGTATGACTTGGTGTTTAAGACCTATGCTAAACCTAAGTCCTAAATCCTAAAGCTAAAAAACTAGCGATAATGTTAAAACCGATGTTATGACCCTTTCTGAACATATGTAACAATGTAACATTATAAACACTATGGTGGTGAGCGCATAAAAGGTTTCAGAAAATGTTAAACTCTATAACAAAACCCATAACACAGTCCTAAATGTAGCGAAGGGCATTAACTGTCAGAAGAGACCATGTCAGAGATGGCAATGCATGTGAACAGATAATATTAGCGCACTATTTCAAGGAAGATTGTCGAGAAGACTATCAGAAGGTTTGCGTTGTCACATGACTGTGGGAACTACCCTTAACAGTCAGAACAGATCTATGATGTGGCAGTCAGCCACTAGACTGTCGAGACAATGCCATTCTGTCACATGTAAATGTGAGCCAATCTCTGCCATTTCCATACCATCAGCATCCTATTTTTAATATATGGTCTATTTGTGGGTTTTGAAATTTGTTTGTGCTATGTATTTTTAAACCATCATGTAACCAATCCCTAAGGTGCTTCAATACTATTGCACTGAGAGGTCTATCACATTATTTTTCATTCAACTACATGCCAATTTTAGCCAAGTTTGAACTAACCTGTATTGTAAATTCATTCCATTTCTCATGATGAAGGAAGGGTGTTTTTGGAGGCTTGCATTCAGATTCTGGAAGAGAGGGGTAGTTTTATTTTCAGCGTATCTTGGTTGTCCAAAGGTGGAATTGGGAACCAAGACAGGCATTGGAAAGCTATTAGAGAAATATTTCTATTGAAAGTGACCAGAGGTTCCTGCGAGCAAGTTCAGTCAGGTGTATTTCTGTGTAAATACTTCCTTGTATCAATCCTTAAAAATTAGGATTCCCATCTTGAAAGCAGACCGGGAGACGTACTCCACCAGGGACGAACTGTGTAATCAATGTTTGTTGTCTTCTATATCTGTTATTTTCTGCAAATTCATGTTTAATATGCTTCTTAAGTTCTAGGTTAAGTCATAAAATCATTTTCTTTCCTTGGAACAATCCTTAATAAAACGGGCACCCATCTTGAAAGTGAACCCGGAGACATAGTCCACCAGGGATGAACTCCGTAATCAATTTTTGTTGTCTTATATCATTGTTCTTTGCTGCAAATTCATGTTTAATATGCTTCTTAAGTTGTGATTTAAGTCATAAAATCATTTTCTTTCCTTCAGTCTTCCACACTAAGCGATTGAGTTTACAATAAATTCATTGTTGGCAAATATTCAATTCTACTTCTGTATTAGATCAGATCTATTTCAAATCAGCACTCTTGGACACTCTCTCCTTAACTTTTCCTGAAGTGATGCCAACAATTTTTTTAGTCCTCTACATACCCAATAAGGTATATTCGAGACTTAATAATGATTTTAAAATCCTCCCACATAGGTACTAAAGGATCACCCTTTAGCCTAAGTGTTTTTATGTGGTATTACCACTAAATTAATGCATGGCCCTTTAGTTTAATTAAAAGATTGAAATTTTATGCTCCTCATCTATATTATGGACACTAAAACACACACACACACACACACAGATATATATATATATATATATATATATATATATATATATATATATATATATATTGCAATTACCAATGATTCTAATTAACAACACAAATATCACCTTCATATGGATTGATGTCCACGTTTGTTTCCATATTGATTATAGGTTCTATAAGAGTGATGACATTGAAACTTGGTTTCTCTTTCTCAAGCCATTTTTTAACTCCTTTTATAATTTTTCGCTACCTATTGATTTCTCATCTAATCTAACTTTTGATTTAGAGACGCCATCTTTTCCAAAAAGGTACGAAATTGTTTGACAACCACCACTACTAGGGACATATTTCTATAGAAATCAACAAATTGATATTCTAAGATTGGAAATCGCTCTTCGATTGTATCCCAATGATTGTTATGAATAGAGTTACCCACCATGACTAGGATTATGCTACTTCATTCTTAATCCAACTCTTGTATCCTTCATGTTTCATATCATATCATATATAATTGTATCATCATATTAATGCAAGTAGGAAATGGGAGTTTTAGCAGATTGCTTTCCTCTGGAAAAATAATGTGTGCATGTGTGTTATTTCTCATTGAATGTTTGTGACTAATGTTATAAATTGTGAATTGAATTCCACAGAGAATTAGATTAGATTTATGTCTTGTGATTTTGATTAAAATTTCATAAGTGGTTTCAAATATACATCATAATTTGTATATGGTATCAGAGTAAGATTCACATTAGAGTAGGAATTTCAAAGTTGGTTCTCAGGAGGATCGATTTTGTAGTTCGGTATAGCAAGATCTCTACAGAGTTGGGAAGATGACATTCCATGGTCTGAGGCTAGGGTATGCATTGGAAGGAAAATTTAATTTCATTACATGGAAGGATTTCATGGAGGAAGTGTTGGATGACAATGGAGTTCTATAATATGTCAAGACAGACATTGCAAAACCACAAACATCTAATGCATAGAACCTTGCTTTATGGAAGAAATATGTAGACAAGGAAAGGAGATTAATCTTGGAGGGATTATGGGATCACATTGTCTCAAATATCCATGATAAAGAAACTTTGTTCGCAATGTGGAAAGCACTGACATAATTGTTTGATAATTGTAGTGACCATAGGAAGCTTGCGCTCAAGGAAAAACTTCGAAATATCAAGATGCAGAAGAATGACACAATTCCACAGTATTTGAGTAGGTTCACACAAGTTAGTGATGAAATTGGTGGGGTTGGTGTTAATTTTGTAGAATATGACTTGGTAATCCTAGCCCTCCTAGGCCTTCTCAAGAGCTAGCATGAATATTAAGATTTAGTGAGTGGGAGGGAGAAACTACCGAATTAGGAACGCTTATGGTCCAATTTGGTACAAGAGAAAATAAGGTGAAATACCATAGATGGGAGTTCATATAAGGGTAAGGATGAAGAAAAATTTTCATTGGTTGGAAAGGGAAAGAAGGGAAAAGGGATAAAATCTCAAACCAAACCAGAATCCAGCTAGGGGGGTAGGAATAAAGATTTGTCCAAAATTAAATGCTTCAATTGTCATGAATTCAGGCACTATGCCACGAAGTGTCAACACATAATTTGAGCAAGAATAACTCAAGAGGAGTAGAAGGTGAAGCCTTGGCATCACAGTTTGAGCTTGAATTTACCCTTATCGCATGCATGACAAGCATAATGATGGGGAGTGTGTGGTACTTGGACTCAGGTGGATTGTTCCACATGACAAGGTTTAGATACTTTTTCAGTGACATGGAGAAGAAAGATTTACATATGCACATCAAGTTGGGGGACTGTTACACATAATTTTGCCATCATGGTGTTTTACCATCAATATGGAGTTATAACCATCCATACTCATGCTTCCTTAGAAGTCAAAACACTTAAATTCCTTAACAAAGTCTTGGGAACTCAAAAAAATCTTTTAAATACTCTTAAATATTTCCTGTGCACTTTTTCCGGTCACTTCTTATGCATGCGTGGATATTCGTAACCTTACCTACGAAAATATGCGCTCTGTTTTCCGATAAAACCTAGGCACCCCATTTAAAATAAATTAAAAGCGAAAAGTAGCTTCTAGAAGCATAGTTGGGCACATATTCTTCCAGCTAAAATCCTCTTCATTCACGCCAGTTCGAGCTATATCCCTCCAATCATGGAACTTATCCCCTTGGATCAATGAACCCTAATCCCTACATTAGAGGATCTCATCCATCTTTTGGTGGATATGAAGCCTCCTTAATTTCTCCTATTAGCTAAAAATTCAGGGTTCAGGGTACATAGGGGTTCATAAGGGTTCACTGGAGATAAACTTATGCTGGTCATTCTAGGGTGGAAAGCTTGCCAAACCAAGCAGGAAGATTGTAAAGGCATACCGGAGAAATTTGTGCGACATCAAGGCTCAGGTTGTAATATTTCTCTTTATATTATTAATAATACAAACAGATACTTTTTATCATTGTGTTGTGTTAGTACAGTTCTTTGCTAAGTCATGAGTCCATTCCATAGTATTATTGTTAGGATTAAACTTCAAAAGTTTCAAAATTTAAAAAAAAAATTGGTCGCTATTAGAATTTCCAAAAGCATCAATTTTAGCCCTTTTGGAGAGTCTGCTATTTTCCTATTTATGTATTTTTTATTTTTGTTCCGATGATACTGGAATTTATGGAAGCATAATCTATTTTTAAAATAAAAACAAAAAGCGCATCTGCTATAGTTATACCACGTGTCATACTGTAAATACGCCTAAAATATTTTTTTAATATCTTTAGATCTAATGATAGTTGTCATACTATAGTCAGTTAGCTAAAGACAAGTCATTATATACATTGAGCCACATGTGTTATCCACAGTTATGGACTGAACCGTTACCCGTCATTCCTGTCAACGCCAAGTCAGTCATCCATGTATCTACGTACGTGTTTTTTTGAATCAAGGAGATCGGGGTTATCACACTACATGCAATAACCTTTTGGTTGGCTGGACAACAGTGCTGCTGGAAATTCCGGCCAATCAACAACAAAGACTGCAGAGGTGACTGCAAGTCATAAACACACTTTCCATAAGCCATCTAGAGCTCTCATATGGAAAACACATCCAATTGAAGGTGGTGATGGTGTGTCACATGGTGCACATCATGGTGATGATTATTTTAAATGATGGAGGATGATTTGCATGGGGTGATGGACCAAGTTTTAGCTTTAAAACCACCTAAAAAACAAGAATAATGTCATTCAAAGTTTTAGTTGTTGAAATTCGAATTTTCTGAGAATCATAGTTCAAGAAGGAGTCTAGATTTCAGACAAGATTCTAGAGGTGAATATAAGCCACACCTGTAAGTTAAAATCCCCCCTACTCTGTCACCTATCAGTTGCAAGAGACATAGGCATTTATTTTTCTGAAGATGACTAAAACATGTGGTAAGATAAATCGAATAGAACCACAAGGTGCAGATTTGGTTGATGCCAATTGTAGGGTAAGAAGTTTGTTTATGCAGTCAGAGTGGTATCCTCTTTGCACTAGGTTAGGAAGCTCTCACTCAGGAGGAGTTGCTACACGTCATTTTTTCACCATGACATTTGACTATTCATATGGGTCTATCACCACCTATATCATGTTCCCTTAGAGGTCAAAAACATTAATGTTCCTAAATCAAGTCTTGGAATTGGAGAAAATCTTTGTAAAACCCTTAAAAGTATACCTGCGTGGTTTTTCTAGCCTTTCCCTACGCATGCGCTGATGTTCTATCCATAAACTGCGGCAAATCCCACACTTTTTGAAACTATTACCTACGCACCCTCGTGAAAATAAAATAAAATAAAAAAGTAAATTCTAGAAGCCTAGCTGGTTGAATATTCTCCCAAATTGAAGCTTCTAGAGTCCTGATCAGTTCAAGCTTTATCCCTCCACTCATGGAGCTTATCCCTTGGCCAATGGAACTCAAATCCCTTCATAAGAGGAATCCACCCCCCTCTTCATGGAACTGAAACTACCTCCATTTTCCTATAAATTGAGCTCAAGTTATAAGTTCAAGGGTAGACTGTACACACATGGTAGATTGTGAATGATAGAAACTAACTTATATAGTTTCTAAGCTGAACAGAGTTCATAAGAGTGCATACTTTCTACACTATTGAGTTGTTGTTAGCACGAGAATGATCACACCCTTGTGTCTATAACTCCAAGCTGGAATTCAAAGAGGAAGGATTATCACACTGAAGGAGAAATGATTTTTCAGGACCCCAAGAGACATTTTTATGACATCAAGGCATTAGGTTGTAAGATTACTCTTTTTAATCAAGATAATACATATGGATCTCTTTTTCTCATTACTTTTTTTCTATGCTTATTGGAATAATGTCAATACTTAGACTCCTTGATCACTAAGTTGGATTAGAATTTCCTGATTATTATATGTTGCATATGCTTTGATCCTTTGTCCTGTCTTTGATTGCAGGTTCTACTTATTGGAGAAACCACTTTGGAGCGACTGGACAAAATGCTACATGAAACATTTGGATTTCAAGGTAGGGTCATTTCCTCTCTAATTTACTATTATAATCTTGGAATGCAATTAGTCTAGAGGAAAAGGTTTTCAAATGGATCTTTGTTTCTATTTACTTGTTGGGTAATAGGGAGATTGCTCTTGTCCACAAGAGGGATTAATCCACATAACAAAATGGCGACCATACTGGGGAACTAGAACTTAGTTTTCTTTGTTAATTTTCAGTTTGAATTTTAAGTTTTCTGATTTTGACTTCTCTGACTCTAGTTGGGTAGATAAATTTTAAGAATCCCTGAAAAAGAAAGCTTATTATTTATTTTTTCCAAGTTTTCCCTTGAATGCGCAGTTTTCGGCAGAAAAAAGTGTGGCAACCTGTGCAAATTTTAGTTCAATTTAGTGCGCATGCACACTGTATTCCACTATAAGTTGCGCACCCCTGGAAATTTTTGAAAAAATTAATTTCTCTTTTTCAGAGCCAGATAACCTAATTATTCAACTTTTCCCTGATCCATTTACAGTCTCCTCAGTCTCCGTTAAGTTAATTGGGTGTTTTGAATATTCTTTTTTGAGAAATTCTTAATTTGATTTCCTTTGGTCATTACTTCAAGGTTTGTCTTAGTTTCTTAACAATTTTTGCATCTTTTTGCTTTTGTTTTTGCAAAATTGTGTCTGAGTGTTAATCACCTTTGAGCGTTTTTATTTTTGACCTTTGGAATTCTCACCCAATTTATTTTCTTTACTTACACATGATTGGTTCCTTATATTGCATTAGTGAAGGAGAATACTCTTGTTGTTTTTTCGTCGATTTGGAATCATCTTGTGCTTGATAATTCTCTTGCATAGACTACATTTGCATAGTTAGAATTCTCATGTTCATAATATGAACGAAAAATGTGCATAGATTACATTTGCATAGTTTACATTCTAAAAATCAACTGTAGATTTAGATAAGTTTCTTTGATTTGAATTTACATGTTTTTATGCTTGTTTTAAAACATAAAAATAAAAAAATGTTTTGAATTGATTAGCTTTAATTCTTCTTGATAAAATTAGTGCATTAGAGAATTTGTTATATTTTCTCTTATTTATCAATTTTTGCAATGTTGGAAGTGAATGGAACCTCTCTCCTTACTTTATTTATGATTCATTGAAGTGAAATATTACACTATCATATTCGATTGGATTCAGTTTTGGGTCAGGTCATAACACCACTAGTTTCATATCCATTTACCCTTTGAGTAAAAAACAACCAAAATAACACAACGCTTAATAAAATTCATCTAGAAATTTTTACATTTTTCTATGCCTCTTTCCACCAATCTAGTTCAGGATTAGTTCTTTGGAATAGGGAGTAGTTAAATTTCCAAAGAAACTAAACAAACAATATTATCTTGCGGTAAGGAAAAATTCCAATTGTTGCATTTGTACTCTCAGAAGCTCTTCTTAAAAGAGTCAAGCACGAGATCATGTCGGACCTAGTGAGGTTATCGTACCTATTTCATTGGAAAATATAGAAGATGTGCACGTAATAAAAATGGTAAACCTCAGATTAACCATTGTCGAGGATCCTGGGGTCACTTGTCAACAAACCTCATATTTACCATGTTGAGGAGCTTTCAAGAGGATTGAGCTTGATACTCTACCCTTGCATGTATATTGGATCGTAGACTATTCCCCCAGTTGCAATTATCTCAGTTGGTGACCTTATTGGCCATAATCTTTAGGATTTTTCCCAAGGTGACGGTGGAGGGAAGGTCCCACTATACCTAGAACAGACATTGACTAGACTCACTTGGACTTTCTGGAAGGTACTCTTCACCTCAAGATATCATAGTGGAGATACTTGCACCAGACTATTTCATTAATCAGGTTGTCAGGGTAACTGTTCCAATCGCCATTTTTCCACATTAATTTGTGTGACGTTGGATTTCATCACCAACTAGTGCTGTTATTGTGGAAACATATTGTTTGTATGTGGTTTGACTCCTAGATTTGATAGCGCGTGTTCATTTGTTTGTTTTTACTTTTTAGAGACCTTAGGTGTGGATTGTAAATTTGACTTGTTAATTTTTTAAAATTGTTATTAAAATTCACTGAAGTTGAATCTAATGGCAATTTTTCTAGAATTTACCAACCAAGGAACCCCTCTTAACGAGAATCCTAGTACTTTTCCTTGCTTTGGAAATTTTGGTCCGCCTTATATGGCTACATTGTCATTACTTGGATTTACAATATGTTTATCGGTATGGTTATTTTCAACTTCGTTGGCCTCGAATACTCAAATTTTTTCACCTCAACTGGATGCTTCACCTCAATAGAGTTCACCATCTCAACATCACCAACCTCATGTTGACCCTTTACCTTCTTCACCCAACATGTATTCCTCCCTTTATTCTTCTTCTCTTGGTAAAAGCCTTGATGCTAGTAACCAGGTGACTAAGAAGAAGAAGAAGCAATATAGGAAAGAAGTCCACCAACCAACCATGGTTGTAAGTGTTGGTAGTGTTGAGGAAACCTCCAACATGCATCATAAACCTAAATACCCTTGCAAGTTTTGTAAGGGTTACCACTTCCTTATAAATTGTCTTGGTATTCCTAAGGTCTTGGAAGTATGGTCAGAAGCATCCTATCAACTTATTTTTGATCGATCAACAATTGATTTTAAGGTTCTTGGGAAAAAGGGTAAAGTTAAGGTTCCTTGTAGGTTATGCAAAGGGAGTCATCAAATTCACATTTTTCCTCACATGGATGAAGCCTCAAAGTTTTTGGAAAACCTTACTGTTCCACATCAATGACTTCCAACTAGTCACCGCAAAATTTCTCCCAACCTACCATCAATTGATGAAGTGATTGAACTAATTCCAAGTACAATCAATCCCACTCTTCCATTGGAGAGTGAAACTCATATCACTCAGGTTTATGATCCATTAGTTGATAAAGTGTTTGACTTGATTTCACATTCGGTCGATCCCACTCTCCATGTAGAGAGTGAAATTCATACCGCTTAGGTTCTTCTTGTTACATCAGATTCTTCTACACGAAGGGGCATTTCACTGGTTTCTACAGAACCCCCTCCAAGTACTGAGGTATTTTCCTTTGATTGGAATATATTGACAAAACCTTGTCTTCCTTCTTCCATCCCTTTCCAAATCATTGTGAAGGTTTGTAGTAATAATTTGTGTCGCACAAATGTAGATGAAGGTGCTTCTATTAGTATTTTATCCTCAACTGCTTGGTAAAATTTGGGTTCCCCTCAGCTTGTGCATGTTACAAAAAATCTATCAGCTTTTAACATAACCATTAGTGAAACTTTAGGTATCCTTCCTAAGTTTCTTATTACCTTGGAAGGAAAAATTGTCTTTATTGATCTTGTGGTAGTCTGAGGCCCCTTGGATTTCAATTTTCTCCTTAAGTGAGACAATGTTTATGCAATGAAAGTTGTTGTATCAACACTCTTTTGTGTGATGTCTTTCCCTCACAATGGAAAAATTGTGACTATTGACCAGATTTCATTCGTTAGTCTTGATTCGACTACCAATCATCTGACACCCCTGAATTTTCCTTATACGAAAGTGGTATCTATCTCGCCATAGGTTAATTATGTGGCATCTAGTCCCATGTTTTCAGTTGCCGATGCAAGCGAGCCTCTCACTGTTTGCTCAAATTCCTTTGACTTAGATCAGTTAATTGACTTGGTAAACCCTATGGGGGTATTTGAACACGATGGTCATATCCGTATTGAGTCCCTTGACATGGATTCCTTCTAGAGAATTTTCTTCCTTCTGATGAAGACCTCTTGAAGGCCATGATTGAGGTGTGTCCCTTGACATGTTTTTCTTCTATTTGGAAGCCATGATCAAGGTCCTTGTGAGGAGGGTTACTTTTACTGTGTCAAAATCATTAAAAAATGAATCGAGTATTGAGGATAGTTCCTTTTACTGTGTCAACCTCGTTAAAAAATGAAATAGAGTTCTATGAGCATAGTTCTTTTCATGTGTTAAGCTCACTAAAAAATGAAACAAATCGTCTCCTAATTGAGTCGAGTATTTGATTAGATATCGTAAGCGTCAAGTCGAGTCTTTCATCTAATCTCGTAAATGAACCTTCATTCCATCCAGCTATTAGTAATCAATAGTCTACTTAGTTGAATGAAATGAAGCTTGGGGGGCATGTTCTCTTGCAGGTTACACTTGGGGGGCATTGAAACTTATCTCAAGCAAGATTTTTCCTTTGTTTCAAGCTTGTGTAAAAATGAAACAAACCCACTTTCAAGAATAATTTTCTCTATTTCAAGCTTATATAAAAATGAAACTATCTCGAGTCCATTTCGGTTATTATTTTCAAGACTCATTAAACTCATGAAAATCCCGAGTTTATTTTGCTATATTTCATTCTCGTAAAAAACATCAAAATGCTAAGTTCTTTCCGTATTTTCCTGCTCATAAATTAAATTGAAAGTCGGCCTATCGAGTATACTTTTATCACTTTTTTGGGCTTTGTAAAAATACAAAAAATTGAAACCCTGGAGCCCTCTTTTAAGCCCTTTTTAGACTCTCGAAATATGAAAATATCGTCGAGTACTTTACTATTCAAACTTTTAAAAGTAAATGAATAGTCGTCCTTTCAATATAAATTTACCCGTTTTCCAAACTGAACTACAATAATTATGAAAAAGGTATACGTTGACTAATCATGATCACAAGAGTTCTCTTCTACATTATTTTATCCATTTTCGGCCTAGGAGACTAAATTTATGAAAAATAACAACCATGGAGTTTACTTATGTTTTTCTTCTGATTCCCTAAAAGTGAAAAACGTCGAGTTTCTCCTATACTGGACTCGTTAAAATATAACAGTAAAGGACCTGTCGATTACAACAGGACCGAACCACTCCTTATTAGGGTTCAATTTTAATACTAAGATGGACTCATCCAAAGGATGAGCTTACACAAACAACCAAATGTTATCCTTCTCAAGATTGACAAAAATAAAGAGGTATTTTCTAGTAATGGTGGGGGACAAAGAGAGAAAAAGAATCCAGTTGTCACCCTTGTTTAGAAAGCAGCTTGCCACTCTTGAACATGACACTTTGTCACACTTGTACTTGGGTTGGGAAATCCTTTGTCTAACAGTTAATCAAACCACATTGAAAGTATTCATAAGGTTTCTGGGTATTAGCTTTAAGACGAATGCTACTAAGTCATCTACAGTGTCGTTATGTGTTCAAGGGAGAGTTCAAAATAACCATTCATTGCAAAAATTTGTCTCCATTCACGTTGACCAGCCCTGAGTCATTCCTTGTAAAATATTTCTTCAAAAATTGATCTAATGGTTTTGTGTTGTGGGCTTTCTTGCGACAAATCACTTTCTATCGACATTAGCACATCATCTAGAAAGTTGATCTAGAATCTTATATATATATATATATATATATATATATATATATATATATATATATATATATATATTTGCATTGAATGCTTTTATGGGTTTTCGACTGGTGTCTCCAATCCAATCCTCGGAATGATAAAGCACTTCACTCTTCAGAATAACCTCAGACTTTGCACTTTAAGGGAAATATGTTACACGTCATTTTTTCACCATGACATTTGACTGTTCATATGGGTCTATCACCACCTATATTATGTTCCCTGTTATCACTCAGAAAAAAGTGAAACATTATTTGACATGGTCATAGAGTTCATTTGTCAAAGGTGTGGTCATAGAGTTCATTTGTCAAAGGTATGGTCATAGAGTTCATTAGGAAAATTTAAATTTTTTCATATTAGCCTATCCTAAGGTCCAAACCCACTTCCATTCAAGTCATATCATGTCCCATCAGTCATAATTTGTTGACATATTTCATTTCCCAAGATTTTGAATTTAGAAAGGTCACTTTAGCCAAGATTTCTTATTTTCGTAGCGAATTACATAGTAAAAAGGTAGTTTTCGCTACGAAACTGCTAATACTTTCAAAGAGAAACTACCCAGAAATGAACTAACTACGCTACGAAAAGAGGTTTTTCTGTTTTTCTTTTCAAATTTGGTACAAGGTGTCAGTGAATGATTATAAGTGTTAGGATGGATTTCATTCAAGTCAGTTGGGGTTAAATCAAGGTACAAAGGTCATGGTCGAGGTCATTATTATTGTTTTTAACATGTATGAGTCATGATTAAGCCATGAGTTGTCATCCAAAATTTAAAACCTTTCCCAATTGAGTCTTTTTTCATTCTCTACTTCATCTTTGCATGCTACTAAGTTCTGGAGAGTTGTTCACCAAGCCAAGTTGGTTACTAGCATTTTCAAAAGTAGTAGGTGTCACTCATCAATCAAGGCAGAGAAGGTATAAAATCATCATGGATGCAAAGAGGAAGACTAAAAAAGGTGGCCACTACCTCAGATATGAGCCAACAAACATGAATTTGATTAATAAAGACCCAACTGCCTTAGAATTTTTTAGAAGAACAGGGTGCTTGCAGTTTTTCCAAATATTGCAAGGGTGCCATGTGCAGGCTTCTAAGGAGTTTGCTATAAGTTTCATTGGGACAACTTCAAAGGTGGGGATGTTAAACCTCACAGTAACACCAGAGACCATTGTAGCAGCAACACGAATCCCTAAAGGAGGAGAGCAATGGTTCAAAGGCTTCAAGTTCATCATGCAGGACTTTAAGGAATTTATCAAGCCAGAGCATAGTGAGATAGATCTCACAAATTCCATCCCAAGGAGCTACATGAAAGATAACTTCTCAAAGTTGCTTCTAATCATTCAAAAGTAATTCACTTATGAAGGGAGGTATCATATGGTTTATTCCTACCACCTCAGGCTTCTGCTACATTTTCTTAGTAAGAGGTCTCTTGATTTACCTTTTTACTTATACAAAAGCTTAGCTAAAATGTCAAACAAAGTTCAAGCTAAATCTGAAGGAAATGAAACCTCACTCTTTCATCATGGTTTAATCAAGTTGTTGGTATTATAAGAGTTAAAGAGATTAGGCAGAGACTGGTCATCTTTTCTTTTCATCAATGGTTTTGAAATAGATACCATCGCTCCTAAAAGAACTCCCAAACCTATAGATATACCATCACCTTCAGTGGCAGAGAAAATTGAGCTAGTGATCATGGAGACAGAGCCATTGCAGAAAGCTGACACACCCAAAGTTACACTTGCAAAACAAAAGCCAAAAGTGAGAAAACATGGCAGCAAGAGGGTTACAAGAAACCAAACAATGGCTAAGGGTAATTTAGAAGACATTCTGCATGCTATTGATATTGAATAAACTCCCATAGTCCAAGTTGAAGATATAGATGAGGGAGGAAAGAAGATCAAGAAACCCAAAACAGCTAAGAAGTTAGAGTTTGCAGGTTAAGATGCTCGATTAATTTTTCAAGCTAGGAAACCAATGACAAGACATGCGAGAGAGGTCTTGGAAAGCAGTAAAGAAGCTCAGAAGGTCACTGAAACTAACCAACCATCACCAAACATCATTGACCTCTCATCACCTACAAAGGAAGATCTGGTCATCAAGAAAAAGAAGTGCAAAGAGAAAATCATTGAAAAAAATAGAGATTGAATTCCTTAAGGAGCATTTGAAGTTGGAAAATGATGAAATATCAGTCTTAAAGAAAGAGGCAAGGAAGCAGAAGGTTCAAAAGGTACAGTTTGAAAAAATGAAAGAGATTTGGGAGGATCAAGTCACAAGTGTCTCTAAGACCTTGGACAACACAGAAAAACTAATCAAATGGACTAATCCATTGAGAGGAGAGGTGAAACATATCAGTAAAATGAACCTGCACTTACATTCTAAGAACATGACACTAAAAGACCAAGTCAAAGACTTACAAGAACAACTAGAACTGATTCATGAAGAGCTGGAGAAGAAGGGTTTGAAGATGACTATGGTTGAGGATCCCATTGCTCAACTAATCATTAATGAAAAGGAAACACCTAAATGGTCTTAAGTTGAGTTTGAATGTGTTTTAGAAGGTTCATGGCATGCTAAAAAACAAGTTTTTATAGTTGGAGGTCATTTTTTTTAGATAGTGTTGAAATATGGAAATTCTGCAGTTTTTCACAGTTTCGTAGCATTTCTATGCTTAAAGCCATGAAAACGCTACGAAAATTTCTATAACAACCTATTTGCTTCCAAAATCACTTTTTGAAGTTTTCAAGAAAGAAGAATGGTGGTGATGATGTTTCATGACTAGGTTGACATCATGGAACAACAAAAGAGTAGATTTTTTGGGTTCAAGAGCTTATTTTTCAATGCTACGAAAGCTTGCTACGAAACTGTCATCCTTGCTGTATGTATGTCTATTTAAAGGCAAATTATGGAAGTTGTAAAGGGTTGAAGATTTTTCGCACCAAACTACTGATTTATGTATTTTTACTTATATCAGTAATACAGAGGACTTTCTTCTTAATAGACTTGAGATTTTCATGGGGTTTTTAATGTTTTTCTGATCTATATCTTTATGTTTACCACTTGCAGTAGATTTCATTCCTATTACACAGAATTCATGTGTTTATGCTCTGAATTCCTTTAGTGATGAAATGAATGTGTTGTTCTATGTTTTATGTGTGATTTTCCTCTATTAAAGACCCTTATCTGCCTCAACTTCCATGTTAAGAAACCTTGCCACTGAAAATACTGATTGTTGACTCCATAAGCCCAGTGGTAGAAAGCATGTTTTCTTTCAACCTGCAATCATAATAAAAAAGATACAAATTCTATATAGTTAGCCATCTATCTTTATCTTAACCAATATCATAAATTTCCTGTGAGAGAGCCCTCTCAAACTGAAGAGGCTAGGCTTCAGTCAAAAGCTTTTTTGAAATAGTTACATAGAGTTGTCTCATCAGCATCCAATCAAGTACAATTTTGTGATAACATTTTGGTGCATCTTCCGAGAGCCTAAAGATGTAATTTTCCCTAAATTCTGAAGCTGAAATCTTGAAGGTAGAAGGAGCTCAAAATTTTTTCGAGGCTGCAAGTACCTCGGTGACTCCATTCAAAATTCTCATTTTCAAAGGTGGCTTCGAAAAGGAGATATACGAGGAGTAATCCTGACCCAGATCCACCTACAATTTTGGATAATCCAAACACAATTTCCAGAGGCATTCAAGGCATATCTACACAATTAGGTACTCCATTACATACAAAAGTCTTGTCCTATGAAGTTTTAAGAAGTCCTGAAGATAAAAGGTTTGAAGGTAAAATTCAGGAAATCTTGGTTAGGTCGGAAAATGAAAAATAATTGACCGAAATTGTTTTAGACCTACAAAGAAGAGGTATTGATACCTCAACCTTAGTGACACAAAAATATATAGAAGATTTTTGGGGAGCAGTTACATCAAAGTTATTTTTAGAGAGGGAATCTTTGGATAGGTTGAAGAAACTAGAACCATTTGAAATATTACTAAGAAGTAAATATGGTTTTCCTTTACCTGATTGGAGTTCAATTGTAACTGGACAACAAAGACCAACCAACCCCCCTCCTAATAGTCCCTCTTCCTCTACCACTGTTGTCCCTAAAAATACCACAGTTCCAGTCATCATGGCAGGAAATGTGCCACCTCCACCTGCTGCTACACCTGCTAGGTATGCCCCTCTTTTTCTCCCAGCTGTCCTTAATGCCCTTCCTAGAAAATACTCTGCTAGAATCAAAACTTGGGGAAGTGATGAAGAGATTACATTTGAAGAGCATGTAGACTAGTTCAATGACTTCATAGATAGGGAGGAGGTTGGCCACGAGGATGTTAATATTATATTATTTTCTCAGAGCTTTACTAGTGAGGTTAGGAATTGGTTCAAAGCCCTTACACTAGGAAGCCTGCATAATTGGAATGAATTTGAAGATATATTCTTGAGAAAGTGGGGAAATAGAACCAACCTTGTACAAGCCCTCACTGAGTACAATAGTTTGAAAATAGTTGTTGATGAAATTTTCCAAAATTTCTCCAAGAGATTTAACAAATTTTATGACTCCATCCCTACCCATATTAAGCCTCCTCCAGGAGCAGCTCAACTAAGCATGCTAAGGCCTTTGATTATGACTTTTCTATCCTGATATGAGAAAGATAATCCCCTTCACTAGCTAAAATGAAAAATGATGTTGTGAAGGTGGAGGTCAATATGATAGCTGCTAAAAAGTCCAAGATGGAAAAGACAAAATTGAAATAAGAAGATAGGCCTTCCACCTCTGATGATAAATTTGATTCCATGATGAAGACAATGGAAAAAATGATGGATAGGCTTGCCCTTGGGAATGCCTCTGCTCCTCCTGCACAACATGAACCTCAGTTTAGAAATCCTCAGTTCATAAGACCTCAAAACCAGTACAGACCAAGGGAAAACATAAATCAGCCTGACCCTCAAGTAAGGCCTCCTTTTCAGCAAAACTTAGTTGATGAAGAAGATCAACCTGAAATACCAGAAGACTCTATTCATTGCTTGGATGAAAACATGTCTGGAATGTTTTTGACTAAGGAATAACATGATGAGTCAGATCATGATGTAAACAATAGTGAGGAACCATCTAATTATCTTAAAGGATATCAACATGAAATCTTTGAGATGCATAAACAATAAAACCTTAGAAAAAGAAATGTTCCAATTACTGCAAGTAAAACATAGCCCAAGAAAGATGCCCCAAAAGCTGCTGAGGTTAGAAAATATAAACCAGCTCCTCCTCCTATCAAAGAGATTGAAAAATCTACTTATGTTTTCAATTTGGAGAATGAGATCTCGAAGATAAAAATCCTAGTACCTTTTGGAGAAATTCTTAAGGTGAATGAATACATAAGTAAGATTGTAAAAATGCTAAATTCCCAACCAGGAGCTACTGACATCCTTAATGTTCAAGAAGATCATCCAACCATATAATTGGGACCAAGATTGGAAGATGAGCAGAATGAAGAGGTGCCTCCTTTCTATGTCAGCCTTAGTATTCATGACATGACATTACACAATGTCATGTTAGATTCAGGGGCCTCTCATAACCTCATGCCTAAAGTAATTATGGAAAGGATGGGATTGGAAATTAGTAGGCCATATAAGGAATTCTTTTCTTTTGATTCAAAAAGAGTTTAGTGCATTGGTTTAATAAAATATGTTGTTGTTGGTCTTACACAAGTCCCTGCCAAGACAGTGGTAATGGATATTGTGGTAGAAGACATTCCACCTAATTTTGGCATGCTTATATCTAGATCATGGCCAACAAATATCAAAGGCACCATGTAGATGGACCTAACTTATGCCACCATTCCTTCTTTTGGTGAGCAAAGAAGACTATACAGAGAAAAAAGGATGGCTTATATGGTAAGTAGTAAGGAAAAACCTCAAAATTTCCCAATCTATGTTGTTGATACTGAATTAGGATCTGCTATTATTTTCAATGAATTGACTGATGAAACATAAGATGAAAAGAAAGCAAAAAATCAACAAGCAGAAAATCAGCAAATCAGTGAAGAGAAGGTAGAAGGTTGGTGGTTGTTACACTTTGATGGACCAGTAGGAAGAAAGGTGGCTGGAGCAGGAATTTGGATCACAACTCCAGAGGATGAAAGTAAGTTCTTTCTTACAATTTGAACTTTGATTGCACAAATAATATGGCTAAGTATGAATCTCTATTTTTGGGTTTAGAAATTTTGAAAAGAGTGGGTGCCCAAAATATTTTTGTTTGTGGAGATTCTGAATTAGTTATTAAGAAATTTGAGGGTGTATATCAAACTAAGGATGTGAGAATGATGGCACACCGAAATTTAATCATGGAGATGTTAGAGAATTTTCAATAATATTCATTTATTGTGAAGACTAGGGACCAAAACTCAGTAGCTGACTCCCTAGCCATCTCTGCAAGTCTGTTTATTATTCCTGCACATTCCACTGAAATATATGAGGTTGAATTTCATCATAGGCCTACTATCCTTGATAAAATAATTCATTGGCAAGTTTTTGAGAATGACCAGAAAGTCAAAAACTTTATAGAATTGAAAGAGGAGTTTGAAATCACACAAATAGATGAGTAAAACATGCTTTCTGAAATAAAGGGGAATTTTGAAGTGTTACAACTGAAGAATAATTATATACCCAAAGGTCTGATACCACTTGAAAATATTTTTGACCAGAATGATGTGTTAAAATCTCCGAGGATACAAGCCGATGATGAAGAGGTAGAGATTTGCAACCTTGGTACAGTAGCAATGCCAAAAATGATCAAAATTTCAAAGTTTCTTTCAGTTGACATGAAACAGAAATATATTGAGATGATGAAAAGGTTCATAGATTTTTTTGCATGGAGTTATGCTGAGTTGAAGAAGTATGATCCTATTATCATTCAGCATACCATACCTATTAAAGAAAATGAAAAGACTTTCAAACATAAGTTGAGGAGGATTAATCCACTTCTCATGCCTCTGATTGAGAAGGAAATCAAGAAGCTTATTGATGCCAAAATTATTGTTCCAATCAGATTCTCAAAGTGGCTTGGAAAATTGGTTCTAGTTAGGAAAAAGAGTGGAGAAATTAGAATCTGCATTGACTTCAGAAACTTGAACAAAGACTCGCTAAAGGAAAACTACCCTCTCCCAAAGATGGACCAAATTATGTAGAACATTGTTGGTTCCCAAAGGATGTCTATGCTGTATGGTTTTTCAGGGTAAAATTAGATACTAGTGCATCCAGAAAATCAGGGGAAAACTGCCTTTACCACACCATGGGGCACATTCATGTATGCTAAAATTCCCTTTGGTCTAATGAATGCAGGAGCGACCTTTCAAAGAGCAATGGATATTGCCTTTGTTGAGGAGAATGATAAGTTGGTGGTTGTCTATCTGGATGACATAATAGTTTTCTCAAGGAGAGAAGAAGACCATTTGAAACATCTAGAAAAGATTCTACTGAAGTGTAGAAGGTTTGGAATTTCTCTCAATCCCACTAAAATAATTTTTTTTCTGACTTCAGGGAAGTTACTTGGGAATATTATTTCTAAAGATGGGATTAAGATTGATCCAAGTAGGGTCAAAGCCATTTAGAAAGTAGATCTACCTAGAAGCAGAAAGGAAATTCAGTCTTTCCTTGGAAAGGTGAATTTTGTGAGGAGGTTTATTCCTAATTTTTCTAGGATTGTAAAAGACATAACTAAGATGCTGAAGAAAGGAGCTAACATCAAGTGGACAGTAGAAGCAAAGTAGTCATTTGAGGAGATAAAAAAAGTCACTCACTGAAGTACCAGTTTTGATCAGCTCGGATTTTTCAAAGGAATTTATGGTTTTTACATTTGCATTAGCAAATACAATGCTTGAGTTTTGCTGCATACTAGACAACAAGGTACTGAGCAGCCCATTTCATTTTTCAACAGGACCTTAGCTAATTCAGAGCTGAAATATAACATCTTAGAGAAGCAGGCCTATGCTTTGGTCAAAGCCATCAAAGATTTTAGAATTTACATTCTACATTCCCATGTTATAGCATTTGTTCCTAATGTTGTTGTGAAGGAAATCTTAACTCAAGATGATCCTGATGGTAAAAGAGGGAAGTGGATAGCGAAATTTCTGGAATATGATATAGAAATCAAACCTAAAAAATTGGTGAAGGGCTAGGGGCTAGCAAAGCTGATGGCACAATCCAATTTTGACTGTCTTGATATGAATTTGATTGCAGAAATTTTAGAGATATCAGATGAAGATGAAGAGTCGATTCCCACTAAAGAGAAGTACATCATTTATGACTGGTATAAAGACATTTTTTTTGTCTTACATCATCATAGAGCTCCTACTGAATTGAAAAATTATAAGGCAAGGTTTGTGAAGCTAAAATCCCTCAGGTATCACATCATTGATAAAAATTTGTATTGGAAAGATACTGGTGGTATTCTTTTGAATTGTTTGTTAGAAGAAGAGGCTGAAAAAGTGATTGAGGAGTTTCAAAAAGGAGATTGTGGAGGTCATCATTATTGGAAGGCCACAATAAATAATATTTTCAGAGTAGGGTACTACTGGCCTACTATGTTCAAATATATCTACAAAAATATTGCTGCCTGCCATGAATTCCAGATTTTTTATGGTAAGAAAAAGCTTGTTCCTTTACCCTTTATGCCTATCTATGTTGAGGTGCCATTCTAGCAGTGGGGGATAGATTTTTTTGGTGAGATTCATCCATCATCTTTAGTTCAACATCGCTAGATCCTAACAGCAACTGATTATTTCACCAAGTGGATTGAAGTAATCCCAACTAGGAAAGCAAATGATTCAGTTATTATTTCATTTTTGGAAAATAATATATTGTCTATGTTTGGCTACCCTATGAAGATCATCACTGAAAATGCACAGGCATTCAAATCCAAGAGGTTGATTAGTTTCTGTCATCAATATCACATTACACTTGGGAATTCTATTGCATATTATCCACAAGGTAATGGTCTTGCTGAATCTTCTAATAAAAGCATTGTGAGGATTATTAAGAAAGTGTTGCAGGAAAATAAAAATTCATGGCATTTGAAGCTGAAGTATGCTCTATGGGCTGATAGATTGTGCACAAAAAGGTCAATTGTAACTTCACCTTATGAGTTGGTATATGGGGCTGAAGCCATTTTTCCTACATTCTTGGGAGTGCATGTCATGAATTTGCTGCAAGGATTAGAGGAGGAGCCAAATGCAATTTAGAGGAGGATAAACCAGTTGATGTCTTTGAAGGAAAAAAGGGAGGAAGTCTATAAAATCAATTAGCAATCTCAAAACAGAATTAAGAAGACTTTTGACAGGAAGGTCAAAGAGGAAAAATTTCAGATTCAAGATGTGGTATTGAAGTAGGAGGCTAGGATTGAAGAAAAGGGGAAACATGGTAAGTTTGAGAATATCTGGAAAGGTCCATTTATAGTGGTTGCATTTCATGGAAACAACACTTACATATTGTAGGAGATGGATGGACAACCTTATCCTAGAGGGCCTATCAATGGCAGGTTTTTGAAGCACTATTCCTCTTAGGTTCTACTGATCTTTCATTGCATTGTACATATTCCATTTTTATATGTTTTTCTAATAATTAAGACAATCTGATCATCAAGCTTGAGCCGGAGGTGAAGGCCATTAGAGTTTGAAGGAAAGCTTGGAAAATTTTAGAGTTTTTGTTTTTAAGAAGATGGATAGCACTGGAACTATAGGTACTTTGGTGTACCATAAGGGCACGCCATCCCAAGCGGAGCCACTATTATCACTAAGAAAAAATTGAAACATTATTTGACATGGTCATAGAGTTCATTTTTCAAAGGTGTGGTCATAGAGTTCATTAGGAAAATTTAAATTTTTTTATCTTAGCCTATCCTAAGGTCCAAACCCACCCCCATTCACGTCATATCATGTCCCATCAATCATCATTTTATGACATATTTCATTTCCCAAGCTTTTGAATTCAAAAACGTCACTTCAGCCAAGATTTCTTGTTTTCGTAGCGAATTACACAGTAAAAAAGAAGTTTTCACTACGAAACTTCTAATACTTTCGTAGCGAAACTGCTCGGAAATGAACTAACTAAGCTACGAAAAGATGTTTTTCTGTTTTTATTTTCAAACTCGATGCAAGTTGTTAGTCAATGATTAGAAGTGTTAGGGTGGATGTCATTCGAGTTCGTTAGGGTTAAATAAAGGTACACAGGTTATGGTCGAGGTCATTACTACTATTTTTAGCATGTATGAGTTATGATTAAGCCATGAGATGTCATCGAAAATTTAAAACCTTTCCCTATTGAGTCTTTTGTCATTCTCCGCTTCATCTTTGCATGCTACTAAGTTCTGGAGAGTTGTTTCACCAAGCCAAGTTGGTTGCTAGCATTTTCAAAAGTTGTAGGTGTCATTGATCACATGAGGCAGATAAGGTATAAAATCATTATGGCTGCAAAGAGAAAGACCAACAAAGGTGGCCAATGCCTCAGATATGAGCCATTAGAAATGAATTTGATTAATGAAGACCCAACTTCCTTAGAATTTTTCAGAAGAACATGGTGTTTGCAGTTTTGCAAAAGATTGCAAGGGTGCCATGTGCAGGTTTCTAAGGAGTTTTCTATCAATTTCAATGGGATAGCTTCAAAAGTGGGGATGTTAAACCTCACACTAAGCCCAGAGAACATTGCAGCAACAACAGGAATGCCTAGAGGAGGAGAAAAATGGTTCAATGGCTTCAAGTTCACCATGCAGGACTGTAAGGAATTTATCAAGCCAGAGCATAGTGAGATTGATCTCAAAAATGCCATCCCAAGGAGCTACATGAAAGAAAAATTCTCAAAGTTGATGCTAATAATTCAGAAGTGCTTCACTTGTGAAGGGAGGTATCATATGGTTTATTCCTACCACTTTAGGCTTCTACTACATTTTATTGGTAAGAGGTATCTTGATTTACCTTTTTACTTATACAAAAGCTTAGCTAAAATGTCAAACAAATTTCAAGTTAAATCTGAAGGAAATGAAACCTCACTCTTTCATCATGGTCATTTAATCAAGTTGTTGGTATTAGAAGAGTTAAAGAGATTAGGTAGAAACTGGTCATCTTTTCTTTTCATCAGTGGTTTTGAAATAGATGCCATCACTCCTAAATTAACTCCTAAACCTAGAGATATACCATCACCTTCAGTGCGAAATAAAATTGAGCCAGTGATCATGGAGACAGAGCCATTGCAGAAAGCTGACACACCCAAAGTTACACCTACAAAAAAAAATCCAATAGTGAGTGAACATGGTAGCAAGAGGGTTACAATAAGCCAAACAATGGCTAAGGGTAATTTAGAAGACATTATGCATGCTATTGATATTGAAGAAACTCCCATATTCCAAGCTGAAGATATAGATGACGGAGGAAAGAAGCTCAAGAAATCCAAAACAGCTAAGAAGTTAGATTTTGGAGGTGAAGATGATGGATTCATTTTTCAAGCTAGGAAGCCAATGACAAGACATGATAGAGAGGTATTGGAAAGTATTAAAGAAGCTCAGAAGGTCATTGAAATAGTCCAGCCATCACCAAGCATCATTGACCTCTCATCACCTGCAAAAGAAGATCCGGTCATCAAGCAAAAGAAGGACAAAGAGAAAATCATCGAAAAAAATAGAGATTGAAGTCCTTAAGGAGCAGTTGAAGTTGGAAAATGATGAAATATCTGTCTTAAAGAAAGAGGCAAGGAAGCACAAGGTTCAGAAGGTACAATTTGAAAAAATGAAAGAGATTTGGGAGGATCAAGTCACAAGTGTCTCTAAGACCTTGGATAACACAGAAAAATTGATCAAATGGATTAAGCCATTGAGAGGATAGGTGAAACATATCAGGAAAATGAACTTGCACTTACAGTCTAAGAACATGACACTAAAAGACCAAGTCAAACACTTACAAGAACAACTGGAATTGATTCATGAAGAGCTGGAGAAGAAGGGTTTGAATAGGACTACGGTTGAGGAGCCCATTACTCAACTAATCATTAATGAAGAGGAAAAACCCAAAGGGTCTTAAGTTGAGTTTGAATGTGTTTTAGAAGGTTCATGGCATGCTGAAGACCAAGTTTTTACAGCTAGAGGTCACTTTTTTTAGACAGTATTGAAATCTAGAAATTATGCAGTTTTTTCACAGTTTCATAGCAAAAATGACTATAGAAATCTTCAGCAATTCATTCCACAATAATACTTCTAAAGATGAAGTATTTATACAATATAGTTTAAAAAATATCCTAGAATGCTTCTAGGAATTATCTAAGGAAAATAGAAATATCTTTACAACAAAATAGAGATAGCTGCTTAACAAATCAACAAGCTATCCTATTGATCCAAATAAAATAGAAATTGATTGTGGATAAGGTGCAGTTGGCTTCCTTGGTGTCCTTTTTGCTGGCCAAGATATTTTAATTCTGTTTTGAAATATTATCTTCAATATCTTATACTCTTTCACTCTGATTCCCTTTAACATGATACTCTTTAATATTTGATACTCTTTGACTTTGTAAAATTGTTTTTACTACTGTAATAAATCTGTTTTGACTCAAAATCAACAAACTGTTTTCTTCATCTTATTTTCTTTTTACTTTCATAGTAAATCTGTAAGTGATTGCCAAGTTTCCTCATTTGGTATTTGTATCTTCTTTAACTTCCTGAAATTTTCATTTGCCTCAGTATATCTGGAAAAAGTTGGTTTTATGACAAACAAGTGTCTTATTTCATGTTGCAGATAGAATAAATCTTCAAAGCTTCTGAGTAAGACCTTCCCGGTTGGAGTGCCTTGTCCACCTGTCTTTTCAACTTGCTCTTTTGCATATTCTCTGATCTTCTTATTGTAATCCTCCTGAGGCATTAATTTGTCATTGATGACCAAAATATTAGGCAAACTTATTTGCCTCAAGTTTTCAAATTTAACCATGAATTTGGTTACGGTTATGTTCATATTCTCACACTTCTCTTCAAGCTGTTTGATGTAGGAAAACCCTGCAAACCCAAAATATCTCCAACAAGTATGCATATAGAAATGCATCCAAATAATTGCCCAAATAAAACTTCAATATCTGGGAAATTCAGCCACTCTAATTTGCGGAAGCTTCTTTAAATTATCATTTCACGATGATTCAAATCATTCACTATTGATATCACACCTTAATTAAATTCCATTGCATATGGAATTATACCAATTCCAATATCTACTCACCTTCAAGGCATTAATTTGAAATGCCACCATACATAAATACCAATATTGAGAAAACCCAAATGCCCAATTCCAAATCTTCCATGTAAAAGCTTCATTACTTTTAACCAATGATTATAGAGCCATTGAATTACTCCATATTATGATTTTAAATCAACTCAATATCAACTTCTCTTACCTTATGAGAATTTGACCCCTTTCAATCGAGTTTTTGTAATCAAAACTCAATAAAATGAATGCGCCCATGCTATGAATGTAATAATTTCATACCTGTTCACGGTTTGTTCCAAAATTCCATCGCTCCAAAGTTTGACTCTGTTTTGACTTTAGATATCAATAATTGTGAGAGTTTGAGCCCATTCCTCAAAGGTTCGACCAACAATAGTTTTAAAACAACGTTATTACCATTGTTAAACACCATTCAACGCACAACACAAACGCATCGACCAAATGAATTCCATCTGCTGGATCAATATCCATGCTCGACCATTCGATCATCTGCAATCTAGCAATGCTCGACTTCTCCGACTCAACCTTTCACCGGCCAGGCTTCTCCATTCTCGATTTCACATAAAACCCAACGACTCCTTGTATTTAAGGTCTTAACATAAATCGATATCACTGTTTAATCTATTCATAATAGACAGAGTTTAGACAAAACTCTGCACCTCTTCACACATACCAGTCATTCAGATTCATTCCAGCGTTTGTAACTCTTTCCTTTACTCTCAGCGCAGAGTTTGCTCTGCTTCACTCCAAATCCAACGTCATTTAAGAAACGATGGCTGTCATCGTATTCTTCAGCAACCCATTCCACTACTTCAACGCATCCACATCGCCTATGCACGCTATCACAAATTCGCCACGCTGTTCATTTAAACTCCTTCACTTGAATCTGGAACCCAAAAATTAAAATCATTTTTAATTGAATTCCAAATAAAATAAATAGTTTTTAAAACAACAGTCCTACGCCTTCTCTCACGTCTGCCCATAAACACAATTTGACATTAATGTCAGTTATTCCCTCATGGATTTAACTTTTGCGCTATCACATTACGACTTGTTAACTTGTTTAATCGAATGCCTCATTCAATTGCACATCAAGCTACTCCTTCAATTCAGGCCAGCGCCCTGTTCTACGTGTCAATAATCCAATTTCAAACCAGAATTTAACTTTTCAAACTAGATTTAAAATGTTGTTCAACCTTTAACATAGTTAACACTTTCCACATCTATTTTCCATCATTCGACTTCCAGCTTTGCATTTAACTTAATAACGCGGTCAAACAACCAACCTAATTCAATCTAATAGAAACAGAGTTATGCATGTTCAACACAAAATCAGAATTATCTTTGGTTCTTCTTCACATAGTTCTTTAACCCGTAAATCTGATCTTAACAATGTTTCTAACAGATGTATTAGGAAATTCGATTCCCGAGTTACAGGAATTTAAACACCCAATTTTTAAATGGATCAATATAGCTCTAAAACACACTTTTCATATTAACAATGAAAATAATAACAAATTTTTCTTCCTGGCCTGATTTTCAATCCTTGGCCCTGTTACAAATGTCGGAGGCTTACAACTTCTTTCTCTATTCCACACTCTAATATCATCTGATCTATTTTTCTTTGAGGCATATTAATTTATACAAATTGAATTGAACCAATTTTGGTTCACATTCCTTTAATCACTCAACAAAATCCCCAAATATCTCAACACCCCTAAAAGATAGATTTTTATCCCTAAAACCTTGAAACTAAATCTAACTTAGGCTCATAATTATCTCTTAGATATCTCTCATCTAATTTCTCTCATGTTTTCCAATTATTTGGAAACATTTACAAATTCTCACATATAATTAATTAAAATATAATTTAATCACTCAAAAATAATATATGAAATTAATATTTCCTCACAAACATAAGGCCCCCTAGTTTAAATAAAATACAAGGTATTTTCCCAAGCTAATGCTCCTGCATCACTGTTTCATCAGGTTCTTCTTGGTGATGACTTTCCTTATTTCAAGGATTGTTTTAGTCCTGCTAGTAATCTCAATTTGTTCTAACTCTTGCTTGTTTTTAATGTTAAGAAAATTGATCAATTCTATTTCTTGCTTAGGTTTATTATCAAGCTCATCTTTAGTCTTCTAAATTTCTGCTAGTGCTTCCTTTAGTAAATCTCTTTGTTCAAAGATCACCTGAATTGAGGGCCACACATCATTGATGGCTTCAATGATTTTGTTCCATAAATAGTTTTTTACATATGACATTGGCTCCTTTAAGGTTAATTCCTTTTTTAACTTCTTCAGTTCTTCATTTAACATATTAGCCCTTTTCTCATGAGTTTTAGCATTTATTTGAGCTAACTTGTTTGTATTTTCAAGGTTATCAATCATTTTTTTTCAATCTGTTAATCTCACTTGTCTGAAGTGACATTTCTTCCATGGCCTTTAATAGTTTACTAGCCTCATCTGTGGGCTGAGATGCTATAGTAGATGACTCTATAGCTGAAGTTGTAGATGATGTCACTAGCACTGTCGTAGCTAGTGGTTCTTTGGGTGCTAACTCTTCTGCTAGAGTTGAAGGCACAACTATAGTAACCATAGGAATAACTGTGGGAGTTTCCTGAGCTTTTTTTGTTTCCTTTTCATGGACAAGTTTGTCCATTTGAGTCTCCATTTCGTTGATCTGTCCTGTTAACTAAAAAATTAAATTCATCATATCATCCTTCTTAGTTTGTTCTTGTATAATTTCCTTAGCTTGAGGATGTTCAGTAGATGGAAGTTTAATTTGTTTCCTCAATGCTGCAATGTCCTCATTTTTCTTCTTTACTAATTGCTATGTTGCTTTCACATTTGCAAGATCGTATCCAAATTGCAGGACCAACTCTTCTAAAGATTTAATTATAAGATCTTTAGCATTTAATGATGCTTTGTCAAGTTTCATTTGATCTTTCATATTTATGATTGTGTTCTGAAGTTTCTGAACACTCATAGCTTTGGTTTTAATGGTATAATACAACATCTTTGAGCTCTTTCTATGAAATTCTATTTGATCAAGTGCATGAATTTTCTATTTTTGTATTCTAGATCAACTTTTTTGTAGTCTGCAACTGTCTTTGGAGTCTTCACTGTAGGCTGTAATACTAACATGATCAACCTTTTATTTGAGTAATCAAAGGCAGATAAAAGTCTATTTTGTACACTAGGTGTTTGCTTTAAATATTGAGAGTAAATCTCATTCTTTATCTCTTCATTCTTTGTCTTGATATGTTTATACTTTTCCCTTATATCAAGGTCTTTTTCCTCTGCTATCTGTGAAGATGATGCTTCCATGTTGTGTTGTTTTCTTATTAACTATGCATTTGAATTATTTAACTGCTCTTCATTAATATTCTTTGTAACTGACTCATTTCTAATGACTGTAGCAACATCATATTAATTACTAGGACATCTGTGTCTTCAACCTCAATAGTTACTTTCTCTTTACCCACTGGATTTGTTTTGGGTTTTTTATTATATTTTAACTTGAACCTAGTCTCAGTAGTGGTTTCAGCAACATAAGAACCTTCTTCTCTGTCTCTCTTGGCGGTTTTTTCTGTTTGAATTTTAGTTTGTAAAGTGTGACTAGTATCACCTTGCTTTACTGCATCTACTAAAGTGTTTCTTGTCTACTCAGTCTGATTAGCATAATTCTCAATCTCTGGTTTTTTCTCATGAATGTAGGGTGTTAGTTTACACTTAACCCTCATTTTACTCAGTATTCCTTGTGGATCATAGTTCCAGGAGAAGCTCTCTTCAAATATGTATTCTAATAATTGTTGGTTGCTTATATATCTGCATCTCTATGGTTACAAATTAATGGTCCCACTTGATTCTTCAACTTAAACTGTGTTTTATTCTTTGATGCTAGAAAGTTGATTGAATCAGAATTTAAAATTTTCCTGATGTATTCCAAGGTAAAAACCCTCATTGGTACATATTTGGGTAATTTGTATGGCAACAAGTTAGAGCCAAAAACTCTGATCTCTATGTGTTTTTCATACAAATACCAATCTCCAGTCTTGGTCTGCTCTGATAGCTATAAAATCTTCTTCATTTCATCATTGATCCTTGGTTGTTCAGTATTTGTTAACATATTTATCAATGGATGAAGAAAGAAGTCTGAAAATTCCGAATAAGTAAACTCTGTGGACTCTTTCCTGATTAAGGATGTCCAAAACATAACTGAAAGTGGGTTTCTTTCAATGTCAAGCTTCTGGAAGGTTACTGGAAACTTATCTGCTTGAAAATACAAAAACATATGGAAGAGAAAAGATGTGTATCTAAACTCTCCTTCAATTGGTAGTTTAACCAGTTGTTCATAGATATTGTCAGTGATGTACCCAACATAATTGAAAATAACAGATGGAGGTTGTCTTGGTGTGAAAGGAGATAAGAAACCTAAAATGGATTCATCTGTATGCTCATCTGTGAAGTATCCTAGGATGAAAGATAACATAGAAATTACACGCCTTCAACATTCTAGAAATTTTGAAGCGGAATATGGAGGATTGATTTGAGGAATTTCCACATGTAAGGGCATAAATATTTGGAAGATCTAGAATCTTTTGGGAAAATCAAGGCCAATGTAAAACTTGGTAAGTGCTTCTATGGACAAAGAAACTGATTGAGGATCAGGTTTGAGTTGTAAAATTTGATTTATGGACTCAACAGTAATTGTAAAAAGTAATTCTTTGTTTGCATTTACTATGGCTCTTTGTTCAGGAATATAATAGTTCTGACATAAGATAATCATCTCTGGGCACAAATGGGTGACTGGAACAACATATTTGTGCAATTTTGATTCCCACATTTGGACAGCTTCCACCTGATCTAAGGACTTTTCAAAGCTCCAGTTATGAAGTTCTAATAGATTAAATTCTACAATGTGATCAACTATCTTGTAGTAAACATCTGCTAATGGGGTGTGCTCAATGTCTACAACAAGAGGTTGTAGAGAGTTCACAATGATGGCAGTTTTAGAAGATGCAGCTGGAGTAGATTTAGGCATTTTTAGGCTTTTAGGACTATAAAAACTCTATTTTTAGGCTTTTCTGATTACTTCTATAAGATTAAACAGTTTACATAAGTATTTTTTGACTTTGACAGGGGTTCTTGGATTAAAACAGGCAGAATATGTTCTTTTCTTGGATTTTACTTCCAAATTTTCACTTTTCAACATGTATCTTAGACTCTCACTGGTTTTGAATTTGAAACAGGGGTTTCTTGGACTTTTTCAATGGATAATCGGGCTAAAATTTGTTTCAAATCAAGCGTAGAGGATTAGGTTACCTTCAGAGGATTTCTTGGCTTAAAATAAGAGTTTTATAGAGCTTGAAAAACTAGAAAAACTCAATATTTTCTATTTAAAATAGTGCACAGTCTGGGTTTTGTAAAACAATTGACAAGGTTTGGCCTATTTTTTGGATCTTTTAATAGGCTTCCTTGGATGAATTTGAACTCTGACTAGATTTTTTCTTTATTAAGGTTCTTTCAAATCGATAATAGGCTCAATTTCTCGAGAAATTCCTGTTATATGCAGGTGCGGGTCTTTGAAAATGGCTCTGAGGCTTTATAATAGGTTCTATGGTATCTTTTCTGGTTTCTGGAGCAATTTAGGGATTCTCGGCAATCTTCAATGGTAATTGCAAGATTTTAATAGGTTCTGGGCATGAAAATCACGTACATGCTTATTTTCTCTGAGTGAGAATAGCCAATACAGTCAATCCATGAAAAATAAAGGAATAATAGTGCATTTTCATGGTTTATTAGGTGTTTTACGGTTAATTTAGACTGTAATAGATGGCGTTCAAATTGGGCAAATAGGTGGTTTTCAGCTTCAAAGGGAAGAAACCACAGGTGGTTATCACGCGGGTTCTAAGTGGTAATGGTTTTGAACGAATCGAATGTGATCCAATGAATGTAAGCCACAAAGAGGAGGGTTGAAAAGGAAAAACTACCTATTTTGCATAGGAATGAAATTGTTAAAGTCGCGCAACTTTATTTGTGATATTGGATTTCGTTCGCTAGATTTGGGAGTTCGATTGCGAACGGTCATGATTTGTTTTGGAAGTTGCATCGGGATTCGAGGTGGGGTCCAGGTTTATCAATGCGACAACGTAGTTTTTTTTTAATAAAAATTTATAAAGTTTAAAACTTTATATTATATGGTATGCGGAGGGGTAATGTCATATGTATTTTAATTAAAAAAATTCACAAATGTTTCAACTAATAACACTGGCGCGGGTATATTATATGGTATAATAAAACATTAACACATGTTTTAATACCATAGAGGGGCGGGATATATTTTTATATTTTTGATATGTTTAAAACTATGGGATAATGAGCGAGGATCTATTTCATCACGTGGGATATATTAACATAGGTTTAAACTTTAAATATAATGGTTTGGGGTCATTTAAATATAAAGGATTTAATAATATACGGGAAGGGTATAGAATAGGGAGTTAAATAATATAAGTTAGAAATTATTATGAAAGTAAAGGTAATGCATGAAATGAATGAAAATACATAATTTAAAACTAAGTAAAGTGTAAAGATAGACAAATAAAGCATAGTTTGTCCCTTTTTTGTTTTTCACACATAAAATTAGGATAAATGTATTTTGTGGGTTTTTTGAGTGTTTTTGAATGGAGATAAAATTAATTATGTAGGGTTTTTACTTTCACTAAGAAAAAAGGTGTTTTTCTTAGGAAAAAGGATCATGATTATGGATGAAGGTGAAAATGCTGATGAATATGGGTTTTATGTAAGGAATTCAATATTTTTAACCAATCAGTTATCGAGCCTTGGGTCCGGTCCCAATAGAAGTCAGAGAAATGCTCTGGGCCTTTTTAACTAAAGGTTTAGAATACTGAATCAATGTGGGGGAGGGGAAATTAGTAATTTTTGCTCGATGATGCTTTATTACATGTCTTGCACAGCTGCTTTCTACCTACCCATCATTATTTCTAACATTTTTACTTCATTTTCATGGGTGCATTTAAGCTTGCAACCCTAAATCCATTTTTTTTTAAACATAAATCTATCTAAATCTAACCTTATTTCATCCGGGGGCTCAAATTAAACTGTTGAGCTCCTCATTTATTCTCTATCTTATCTATTGATTTTTCAAGTTTAAATTGTTTGAAAAATCTTTATTCTCTATCTAAAACATGAAATTAAAAGCATGAAAAGTTAAGATTAAACTGTTTAACTGATCATGGATTATGGCATTTATAGACAATCTACACATAATCATTATTCTTGCAGTAAAATAAATAGTAGTGGCATTTTGACTTGCTCACTTTCATGTCTTATTCTTCTCTTTTTTCTTTTGGGGTCTATCTTTTCTAAGTTATTTGATATTTCTTTTAGGACTTTTACCCTCTTTTCATTTTTTTATTTTTTTTCATTTTTTCAAAATTTAGGAAAACAACTTACAGAAAGCAAGGTATGTACATATTTACAAGACTATCAAAGTCAATTAAAAAATTATGAACCCTATTATTATAGGACCCTAACACTTTCAACCTGCAATCTTAAAAAACAAGATACAAATTCTATAGAGTTATCCATCTATCTTTATCATTAACCAATATCATAAATTTCCTGTGAGAGAGCCCTCTCGGACTAAAGAGGCTAAGCTTTAGTCAAAAGCTAGTTTGAAACAGTTACATAGAGTTGTATGATCAAGAGCCAATCAAGTACAATTTTGTGATAACATTCCCTTAGAGGTCAAAAACACTAATTTTCTTGAATCAAGTCTTGGAATTGGAGAAAAGATTTGTAAAACCCTTAAAATTCTACCTACACGATTTTCCTAGCCTTTACCTGCTCATGCGCCGTTGTTCTGTCCATAAAATACGGTAAATCCCACACTTTTTTCAACTATTACGTACGCACCCCCGTGAAAAGAAATTAAAAGAAAAAAGTAAATTCTAGAAGCCTAGCTGGTTGAATATTCTCCCAACTGGAAGCTTCTAGAGTTGCGATCAGTTTGAGCTTTATCCCTCCACTCATGGAGCTTATCCCTTGGTCCATGGAACTCAAATCCCTTCATGAGAGGAATCCATCCCCCTCTTTATGGAACTGAAACTACCTCCATTTTCCTATAAATTGAGCTCAATTTTTAAGTTCAAGGGTAGACTTTACACACATGGTAGATTGTGAATGATAGAAACTAACTTATATAGTTTCTAAGCTGAAGAGATTTCATAAGAGTGCATACTTTCTGCACTAGTGAGTTGTTGTTAGCAAGAGAATGATCACACCCTTGTGTTTATAACTCCATGTTGGTATTCAGAGAGGAAGGCTTATCAGACTGAAGGAGAAAAGATTGTTTAGGACCCCGGGAGAAATTTGTTCGAAATCAAGGCATCGGGTTGTAAGATTACTATTTTTATTCAAGATAATACATATGGATCTCTTTTTCTCATTGCTTTGTTTCTATGCTTATTGGAATAATGTCAATACTTAGATTCCTTGATCACTAAGTTGGATTAGCATTTCTTGATTATTATATGTTGTAGATGCTTTGATCCTTTGTCTTGTCTTTGATTGCATGTTCTACTTATTGGAGAAACCACTTTGAAGTGACTGGACAAAAGGCTACATCAAACGTTTGGATTTCAAGGTAGGGGCATTTCCTCTCTAATTTACTATTATAATCTTGGAATGCAATTAATATAGAGGAAAAGGTTTTCAAATGGATCTTTGTTTCTAGTTACTCGCTGAGTACTAGGGAGATCGCTCTTGTCCACAAGAGGGATTAATCCACGTAACAGTAGCCCAAGAGTTTGCTAAATATTTTAATGGACAGTAATCTATAGTTTATGGCCTCACTTTTCAAGTTTCTAAAGGCTCCATTGTTGAAGCATTTAACCTTCCTTAAGAAGGAGAAAGGTGGTTCAAAATATAATTTATTACAGGAGGTGATCTCAATAGCTTCCTCAAAGATGCTCACAGAGATCCAAATTGGAAAAAGGGAATTCCAAGCAGCTACCTTAAGAATTACTGGGAAGAAGCTATCAAGCTTATCAATATATACCTCACTTGTGAAAGGTGGTATACAGTGGTATTCTTCTATCGCAGGAGGTTTCTTTTTCATATTGCAGGGATGAAGACATTGAATCTGCCATTTTTCTTGTTGAAAATCCTGACCATGTCAACAAGGGTTTAGACTCATGCAAATGTTTTTGAGTATAGCTTGTACCATCAAGTTTTGATCAAAGTTCTAGTTGAAGAAGAGTTGGGAAAGAGAAGCTAAACTTGGGACCACTTTTTATTCTATAGGGAAGGCCAACCTGCACCTACACCTCTAGTTCCACAACTAAATCCTTATCACGCAAAGTGAAGAACAAAGAGAAAGGCCCAAAATAAAACATTCATAAGAAGGCCAAAGGTAAAAAAGAGAATATTTCTACAGTCAAAGCTGAAAGAAAATTTGAAAAAGGAGAGAGATCCTTAGTAAGAAAACCCAAGTCCGTGAAAATAGTACCCCCTATGCCTCCATTTCCTAATGTATACACTAGATCCAGAAGAGGAAGATCTACAACAACAGATAAATCAAAAGCGTAGGTTCTACCGGAAATTCCGGAAGCATATATTCAGCAAAAGTTGCACAAAGAATATCAGCCTAAACCATTAGATGAAGAAATCCTCAAGGATGCTGGATATGAAATCAGCAGTAACAAGAAGAAAGAAGAATATAAACCTATTTATAGCACCAGAAAGAGGCATACACAAGACACCAATAAGTTTAGGCTTAACTCCAAGTCTCTGTTAGGGTCCTATAATAAATAGGGATCATAATTTTGAATTGGATATTTGCAAATCTTGTAATATTGTACATACCTTTTCTTTTTGCAAAGGTTTTCCTATATTAAAAAATGAGAAGAGGGTATGTCCTAAAAGAAAAATAAAAGGACCAAATGAAAATGATCAAAAAAGGAAATGTAAAGTATGAATCCCACAAAAGAGATAAAAATAGATCTTGAAAGTGATACACATTTAAATGCTACTACCTTTAGTTTATTTTACTTTTACAAATAATATTGTGTGCAGCATGTCCAAAAAATGCCACAATTCATGATGATCAAACTGCTTAATCTTGATTCATTCATGTTTTAAATTTCATGTTGATAGTTAGTGAATAAAGATCTTGCCAAACTGTTGAATCTTGGCAGATCAGTAGTTAGGTAGAGAATAAAAGAGCTCATCATGATAACCTGAGCCTTTGGAAGTTATAAGATTAGAAATAGATAGTTTTCTTTCAAAAGAAAAATAAAGGGTCGGCAAGCTTAAATGCACCCAATAAATGAAGAAAAATGTTAGAGTAAATGATGGGTAGGCAGAAGTAGTTTTCACAAAGCATGGAAAGCATCAATTGGTCATTTCATATCAATAATATCCCCCAAAATCCCTTTCCTTAGCTAAAACTCCATTCCCATTACTAATATCCCTTCCCTTTACTCATTCCCCTTTTTTCATTAAAACACAATATTAGACCCACTTTTACATTGTTTTTTTATTTTAATTTATCAGGCCCCAATACACAAATCCATCCCCTATATCATTTTAACCCCCCCTTCTAAAGTAATTATATTCCCCCACCTTATACTAATTCCCTGCTTATTTATGTCCCCCCCCCCACCATGTTAATCCCGAGTCCCACTTTAAATAAACCCTATTTATTAAATCACCCAACCCCTATTATGTTAAGATCTCAACTCATATCCATATTAAAGCCTCATCTTTAAACCTTTCCCCCTACTTTTCATTTCATTTACCCCTCTGATTTAATATATCCTCAGGCCCCACTTATATTTAAACCCTCTGTTTCATTCAAATCCTGACCCCACCTATCAAACCAACCCGCAATCAATCTAATGCCCGACCACCGTCCGATCTCCACCACCTGATCCAACGGCCCCCAATCCTTTTCGCAACCCCAACTGTCCGATGTTTAGAACCATTGGGAGGTTGTGAAATGGGTGGTTTTGCAACCCCTCCCCATCTGCCACGCGTCAACCCCATGCTTCATCGCACCCCTCAATCATAAAAACGCCAAAACATTTATCACCATGTGATAAACCATAAAACCGCCTCCGTGCCATAAGATAAAACCACTAGCATTTGAAATATTATAAACTCTATGCTATTGCGGTAAAATCTCTAACATTGTGATAACCCCTGCGACATTTCTAAAAAGACTTGGAAGGCCATTGCTAAATGCAGAAATTGAAAAACCTCCACTTTCCGAACTCCTTCCACAGATTTCCCAAATTCCTTTAAGCCATATCGCTTCCCTGCAAAAACATTGTTTTTTAAATTAACAATTGTTTTAATTTTTCAGGTGATTAGCATACCAAAAGATGGGATAAAAAACTTTCGATTCTAGTTCCAAAGAATTGCTTAAATCTAGACTCTCTAGATTTCAATTTAAAGGCCCTATTCACCAGTCGATTATGAGTAGAAGAATAAATAAAAGCAGGAAAAGGATCAATCAGGGTAAATATGAAAACATATAAAAGACACAATTAAAGGATAGAGCTAAGGAAAAGGCAGATAAAACAGTAAGATAAAAGAAGAATTTACAGTGATAGCAAAGGCAGTAAAAAGATATACATATAAAGTTAGGTCAACATTAAAAGACAAATCAGAGAACAAATCAATGAGGAAGACAAAGCCATATATCAAGACCACTCAGCATTTGCCTCTTCACAACCTTGTTGGCCACCTATAGCTTGATTTTGATTTACTAAAAGCTACCAAAATTAATATTACAGCTAGAGATATTTTAGCATCAGTTCAGAAGTTATTATAAAAGTTAATTTTGCAGGTAGTTGGTCAAAGATATTTTAAAGTTAGCTCAGGAGTTAATTTGAAAGTTATTATTATAGTAGGTTTGTCAGAGATATTTTTGGCTTGGGCCTTGCAGGTCACAACTGTCGAAATTTCATTTACTTTGTAGTAAATGAAATCTGTCAGCCTAGATTAGAGAAACCACCTCATTTGCATTTAAATAATGCATGTATTTTCATTATCAGGGGTTGGACTTTGTTTAGACTCTGAGTTGTAAAGATTATTGTATTGGAGCATTGCAACTGTTTTTGAGTTGGACATTAATAATACAAGCACGTTCATAGGATCCTTGAGCTATGTTAATGGTTATGTTATCCCTTTTATGTTAATGTTTTCCCTTTGTTTTTCCATATTGTACATCATTTTCTCTGATAGCAAAACATAAATTTTAGATTAAGATATGATGCATGAGCACTTTAACTCTATCTGCTATTGTTATTGTAATGTTTTCCTCTGAAAGTATAACTAAATAATTCTTAAATTCTCTTTAGTATTACTGGATTGTTGTCTTGAGGTTTTCTTTTTGAAGTATAACTAAGGAATTCTTAAATTCTCTTTAGTTTTACAAAACTATATTCTTAAGTATTTTTTTGAAGTTTAGATAAAGAATTCTTAACTGCTCTTTAATTTCACTGAACTGTTATCTTGAATTTTTTTCTCTAGAGACCTGAATGCAAAATTCAGAGATTTTCTACTCTACATTTATGTTGAAGTATAGTTAAATAATTCTTAGTTCCTCTTTAGCTTTACTAAACTTACAGTTTTCTTCCATCTCATATTCATCTTGACACGGAGATCCATTTGACATAGTTAGCTTGCCCTGTGAAAACCCTTGAAAATTTGATGTACAACTCAACCCTTTTATGACTCCATAGCCCAATGGATTAAGCTTCCCACATTCTATCTATCCAACAAAATAAAAAATCAAACAAACAACCCCAATATTTATAACTAGCCTAAAATCAAAAAATATAATCATAAAGCTAAATCAGTTAAATCATAAATACAGAGAGAGCCCTCTCTGAGCCCTAGAAGGCTAGGTCCTGGACTCCAAAGTGGTTTGATGTTTTTCTTTGTGACTCATTCTTTCCAATCTTACAAATTATAGGGAGATAACATAATGGCGACCATACTGGGGAATTATTGAGAAAAACTAATATTATCAAAACTCAAGTAAAAACCCAGTCAAAATACTGTGTGAATTAAGTAATTTTTCATAGATTGGTTTGTTTTTCAGCTATTATAAAACTTTCAACCTCTCTGCGCCTTGGGTCTAAATTTTGGCTTCTCGAAGAATCTGTACCAGATCCCATCCTGACCCAAACCCTCCTGCAATAGTTGAAAATCCAGAGAAAATCCTAAGGAAAACTCCTAGATATGAGATTTCAACTATTATCAAGCCTATTCATAAGGAAAGTTCCCTGCCTGAAAACCTTAAAAACTTGCAAGATATCCAATTTGACTCACACTTTGAACAAAGATTTTTCAGGACTAAGTCCCAGAATTGGATAACCCAGATAGTTTTTGACCCATCCATCTTATAACAGAGTCCTATTGCAGTAGCCTCTTCAGCCCCTGTCATTTCCTTGAACCTTACTCAACAGAGTCCCCAAACCCCCACTCATACACCCTGTGTTCACCTTCCTCCATTCAACCCCCCACTTGTTAACCCCCCTTGGGTTCCCCAACCACCAGCCATGGCAGCCTGGCATGCCCCATTAGTCCTACCATTTCCTTTAGTGCCTTTACCAAAGGATTATCAGTCTAAAATCCCCCTATTTAATGAAATTAGTTCCACAAATGCTCAACAAAATGTGGATAGAATGGATGATTATTTTGAATTTCAAGAGATAGATGATGAAACTATTAAATTAATAATGTTTTCTCAAAGCTTGGGGGGAGAAGCAAGAAAGTGGTTTAAAGGCCTGACCCCTAATAGTATGCATGACCTCCCTACTTTTCACCAACTGTTCCTATATAACTGGGAATTCAATAAAAATCCTCTCCAAATCTTGTCAGAATATGAAAACATCAAGAGAAACGTTGGGGAGAGTGTCCAAGATTACTGCACTAGGTTCAACAGTGTATATAACTCCCTCCCTCCTCACATGAAACCCCCGCAAGGTGTATCAATAATGAAATTTCCAAATGGTTTTGACCAAGAGATGGCTTATCAGCTGAGAGAGAGAGACCCTCCTAGATTAGAAGACATGCAGAGGGGTGCAGTAAGTGTGGAAGAAAATCTAATTGCCAAAAGGGCTAGAATGAAAAATGAAAAGAGAGTCACATATAGGGAAGAGGTTGTAGCCTCCACATTTGATACTAATATTGATAACCTTGTTAGAACCATGGAGAGGATGATGGAGAGAATCAACCTAAATGAGAGAGATTTCCCCAGAGAAAACCAAGCAGCTCCTTAGAATAGAAACCAGAACCAAAACCAAAACTTTAGGAGAAACCCCCCTCAAATAAGATAGAGGGAACAGAGAGGACCTGACCAGTAAGTCAGGCCTCCTTTCCAAGAAAACTATGCTTATGAGGATGAGGGGGTGATTGAAGAACTAGAAGAAAGTCAAATTAATCTAATGGGAGTTAATGATGAGGATACTGTTTTCCTCACTGAGGAAGAGCAAGGCATATTTTCCCCAACTCAACTTGAAGAAGAATTCAAATAATCCAAGGATTATAAACAAGGATTCAAAAATGATATCATGGAAGTGCATAGACAATATGAACTCAGACGCAAGAAAGCCCAAGAAATTACCAAGAGAAGGAATTTTGAAAAGTCTGCTAGAAAGGCCCCTGAAACGGATCCTAAAAAGACAACAGAAAGTTCGAATAAATGGTTAAAAGTTCTGATAAAAATAAAAAAAGTCTAGAAAGCAGCACTAGTAAATCAACCATCATCCCTAACAAATCTGATCCAGCTGATATCCCTAATGCAAATCAATGACCTAAAGTTGCTGGAAAAATGATGTTTGATAAAACTGACTCAAATCTTCCAAAAACACAGGCACCATTTAGTATTGAGAATGAAATTTCCAAGATAGATATTTCCATACCTCTCACTGAATTGGTAGGCCAAGATGTATATAGATCCAAAGTTTTGAAAGAACTAAACATAGGAGAATATATTGATACTATAAATTTGAATGATGACAAACCGGAACCTTTGTTTGGGCTTGAAGTAGAAGGTAAATTCCAAGAGGGAGGCGTGCCCCCATTTTATGTCAGTTTGAATATTCATGATAAATCCTCCATAATGCCATGTTAGATTCAGGAGCATCTCATAACCTCATGCCAAAGGTAATTATGGAGTAACTTGGCCTTGAGATAACTAGACCATACAAATACCTGTACTCTTTTGACTCCAGTAGAGTTAAATGTCTAGGCTTGATCAAGGATCTCTATGTTACTTTAGCACAGATACTAGTCAAAAGTATAGTAATGGATATTGTGGTGGCTGACATTCCCCCTAAATATGGCATGCTTCTATCATGCTCATGGGGAGCCAAGATTCAAGGCACCCTCCAAATGGATATAACCTATGCTACCATACCAGTATTTAGTCAACCAAGAAAATTGTATAGGGAAACTCATATGAAATACATGGTAAGAAGTCAAGAAAAGCCTAATAACTCCCCCCTCTACTCTATCCACTCCGACCTTCATTCATTTATCCTTTACAATGATGAAAAAATTAATGAAAAAATAGCTTCAAAAGAAGAAGTAAAGGAGGAACAGTCAGACCAAATAGAAAATGAACAACACAATTCTGAACCTAAACCTCTTTGGAACATGAGTTTTTATGGTTCTTGTCGCAAAAATGGATCGGGAGCAGGTGTTTGGGTACACAACACTAAGAAAAACCACGCATAGGGTTACTCTTACAAACTGAACTTTCAGTGTACAAATAACATAGCAGAATATGAGGCACTCCTTCTAAGGTTAAAATTACTGAAGAAATTAGAAGCCAAAAGGATCTCTGTCCATGGGGATTCTAAGATGGTCATTAGGAAAATTAAGGGAGAATATTCAGCTAATCATCCTAGATTGAGAGCATACAGGAATGCTGCCCTTGACCTTCTAAAAACATTTGAAGAATATGACCTTGCCTCTATCCCAAGAAATCAAAATATCCTTGCCAATGGACTAGCATTTGCAGCCAGCACTTGTCAAATACCTCATCCTAACAAACAATACACAATACAGGTTAAGCACAGACCATCAATCCCTGATAATATGAGACATTGGAAAGTTTTTGAAGATGACCAATAGATTGAAGTTTTCCTACAATCCATAAATTATTTTTAGACTCCAAATTCAAACTTAGATCATGAAGAGGACTGCTCTACTGAGGAACAAACATATAGGGAGGAGCCCCCTCATGATGCTGATATAAATCTGTTAGCAAAGAAAGAACTACATAGGACAGAGATGCGTGAAGATCCACAAAAAGAAGAATTTGACGTGTTACAGTTCAGAGACAATACCCTTCCAAGAAGACTTGTCCCTCTAGAGGAACTTTTTTATTTCAATAATGTTTCTAGAAAGCCAAAAATGGAATCCATTGAAGAAAATATAGAGGAGTGAAATTTGGGCAGTGAGAAAAACCCAAGATGGTAAAGCTATCAAAGACACTGCTAGCACTTGTAAAGCATAAATATATTGAGTTATTCAAATAATTTATTAAGGTGTTTGCCTGGAGTTATGAAGACTTGAAGTCCTATGATATTGATATCATCCAGCACAAAATTCCACTCAAAGAGAGCCAGAAGCCCTTTAAACATAAACTACACTGAATAAATCCTATCCAAATGCCATTGGTTGAGAAAGAGATCAAGAAAATGTACGATGCTGGGATAATAGTCCCACTCAGGTACTCAGAATGGGTTTCAAATATTGTATCTGTGAGGAAGAAGAAAGAAGAGATTAGAATCTGCATTAACTTCAGAAGTCTAAATAGAGCATCCCTGAAGGACAACTACCCTCGACCAAATATGGACCACATATTGCAAAGGGTAGTAGTCTCCAAAAGGATCTCTCTGCTAGATGGATTTTTAGGGTACAATCAAGTGTTGGTGCATCCAGATGATCAACAAAGAAAATATTTCACTACACCTTAGGGAACCTTTATGTATGTAAAAATTCCTTTTAAATAAATGAACGCTGGAGCCACTTTTCAAAGAGCAATGGATATTTCTTTCTCAGAAGAAATAGGTTTCTTCCTCAGAAGAAATAGGTTTCTTCATTGTGATATATCTTGATGATATCATAGTATATTCAAAAACTGATGAAGAACATCCAACTCATTTGAGAAAGGTCTTTGAGAAATGCAAAAAGTACGGTTTGTTTTTGAATCCTAAGAAATATTTATTTGGCCTTCAAGAAGGAAAGCTTCCAAGTCACATCATATCTGAAGAAGGGATCAAGATTGACCCTAATAGGATTGAGGGAATATTGCAAATCAGTCACCCAAGAAATATCAAATAGTGGCAACCTTTCATTGGAAAGATAATTTTTTTAAGAAAGTTTATACCAAACCTTACAGAACTCCTGAGGAAAATCACAAACATACTCAAAAGAGAGTCAGGAATCAAGTGGACCAAGGAAGCAAAGCATTATTTTGAGCTAGTGAAGCAAGCACTTACACAAACATCGGTTCTGATCAGTCCTAACTTCACCAAAGATTTCTTTATATTTTCCTTTGCATCAGAACACACATTTGCTTATGTATTTCTGCAGAAAAATACAAAGGGACAGGAGTAGCCCATAGTATTATTCATCCAAGCTTTAAGAGATGCACCTTTGAAATATAATATCATGGAAAATTAGGCTTTTTCCTTAATCAAAGCACTAAAGGATTTCAGAGTCTACATTCTGCATTCACACATCATTTCATTTGTGCCCCATATAGTGGTTAAAGACACCCTAACACAAGATCCTGATGGAAAAAGAGGCAAATGGATTTTTCTCATCTTGGAATATGATTTAGAAATCAATCCCACCAAATTAATCAAAGGACAAGGGCTGGCTAAACTAATGGCTTAAACAATTTTTAAAGCACTAAACATCAATATGATTCACTCACTGGATGAACAAGAGGAGATGGCAACTCCACCTATTGAGGAAGCATTCCTAAATTATCCCTAGTACACAGATATACTATATGTGCCTTTTAATTTAAATGCTCCTCCTGGATTGTCCAAAACCAAAGCCAAATTTTTAAAATTAAAAGTTGTAAATTTCTGCATTCTAGAAAATGTTTTATATTGGAAAAATTTTGGTGGTGTATTGCTTAAATGTTTTCCTAAAGAAAATGCAAATAGAATTATGCATGAATTTCATGAAGGGGATTGTGGAGGCTACCTCTATTGGAAAACCACTGTTAATAAGATCCTTAGGTCTGCTTTCTATTGGCCTACCCTTTTCAAATAAATCCACAAAATGGTAGTTACCTCTCATAAATGCCAAATTTTTTAGGGAAAAAGGAAGCTGCTACCTTTTCCATTACAACCAATCTCTGTTGAAGCTCCTTTTCAACAATGGGGTCTAGATTTCATTGGAGAAATCCACCCTTCCTCCTCTTCCCAGCATAAATGGAGCCTTATTGCAACTGACTATTTTACCAAGTGGATAGAAGCCATTCCTTCTAGGACTGCCATTGACTCAGTAATTATTAGATTTATTGACACCAACATTCTATCTAGATTCAGATGTCCTGGGAAAATCATTATTGATAACGTTGTTGCCTTTAAATCCAAGAAAATGGTGGATTTCTTCCACAAATATCACATTAATTTGGGGCATTCTGTAGCTTATTACCCTTAAGGTAATGGGTTGGCTAAATCCTCAAATAAGAGTTTTGTGAACATCATTAAGAAGTTACTGGAGGAAAATAAGAAATCATGGCACAACAAATTGGTACATGCACTATGGGCAGACAAGCTGAAAAATAAGAAATTAATTGATATGTCACCCTATCAGCTAGTCTATGGAATGGATGCAGTCTTTCCAACCACCTTGGGGGTGCTAGTAATAAAACTCATTCAAGAGGTGCAGTCTGAAGAGAATGATATACAAAGAATAATAAGCCAAACCATTCAGTTGCAGTAGTCCAGAGAAGGAGTATAAAATATAACACAACTAGTACAAGAAAACATCAAGAAAATCTTTGACGGAAGGACCAAAGAAAATTATTTCAACATTGGAGACAAAGTGCTGAAGTGGGATTCTACAAGAGAGGACAAAGGAAAACATGGAAAGTTCGATAACCTATGGAAAGGTCCATACTTCATTCATTCTACAAGGGGTAATAATGCATTCTTGTTACAAGAAATGGATGGAACAGAGTTGTTTGGAGATCATGTCAATGGTAGGATGTTAAAGCATTATTTCAGTCAAAAATCTCAATTTGAATTTTCTTCATTGTATATAACATTACCTAAAAAAATTTCAAACAGAATATTGGACCAAGTTGAGGCCCGAAGTAAAGGTCATAAGCCTAGTCTGATAAAAGAAAAAAAAAAAAAAAAGAATAAAAGAGGGTAGGTAAAAAAAGAAAAAGGTAAGCCCCATACAAAAAATGAATGTTTATGAAAGTGTTGCAAATCAAAATGCCACCACTTTTGAGAAGGCCTTGTTCGATCATACAGTCTAAACATGATTGCACAAATTTTGAATTTTTGCTGATAAGTTAGAAAATGAAGATTTTCCAAACTATTTAATCTTGGCTTATCAGTAGGTAGGTATGCAAAGGAGCTCTTAAAATACTTGAGTATGTTTCGAAGTTTTAAATTTAAATTTGTTTTTTCAGGCTCAAGATCAAGTGTGTTTTAGACCTTAGTTTGCAGTAAGTATGGATTTCAATTTTTGAAGGTCACAGTCACAAAAGTTGCAGCAGATCAAGATTACAAAGTGGGGATCAGCCAAATAAATCAAGCCACTGGTCTACAAATTTCTTGACACCTCCTAAAGGAGCTACCATCCCTAGATGGAGCCACTGTTAGGGTCCTAAAATAAATAGGGATCATAATTTTGAATTCTCTATTTTTAAATCTTGTAATATTGTACATACCTTTGCTTTTTGCAAATGTTTTCCTATATTAAACAATTAGAAGAGGGTATTTCCTAAAAGAAAAATCAAAGGACCAAAAGAAAATGATCAAAAAAGGAAATATAAAGTATGAACCCCACAAAAGAGATAAAAATAAATCCTGAAAGTGCTACACATTTAAATGCCACTACCTTTAATTTATTTTACTTTTGCAAATAATATTGTGTGCAGCTTGTCCAAAAAATGCCACAATTCATGATGATCAAACTGCTTAATCTTGATTCATTCATCTTTAAAACATGTTGATAGTTAGTAAATAAAGGTTTGGCCAAAATTTTGAATCTTGGCATATCAGTAGTTAGGTAGAGAATAAAAGAGCTCATTAGTATAACCTGAGCCTTTGGAAGTTATAAAATTAGAAATAGATAGTTTGTTTTCAAAAGTAAAATAAAGGGTCGACAAGCTTAAATGCATGCAATAAATGAAGAAAAATGTTAGAGTAAATGATGGGTAGGAAAAAGAAGTTTGCACAAAGCATGGAAAGCATCAATTGGTAATTTCATGTCACTAATATCCCCCAAAATCCATTTCCTTATCTAAAACCCCATTCCCATTACTAATATCCCCTCCCCTTTACTAATTCCCCTTTTTTCATTAAAAAACAATCTAAAAACCACTTTTACATTGTTTTTTTTATTTTAATCTATTGGGCCCCACTACACAAATCCATCCCCGATATCATTTTAACCCCCCCTCCTAAAGTACTTCTATTCCCCCACCTTATACTAATTCCCAAATTTTTATGTCCCTCCCCCACCATGTTAATCCTGGATCCCACTTTAAATAAATCATGTTTATTAAATCACCCAACCCCTATTATGATAAAATCCCGACTCATATACATATTAAAGCCTCTACTTTAAACCTTTCCCCACACTTTTCATTTCATTTACCCCTCCAATTTAATATATCCCCGGGCCCCATTTTATATTTAAACCCTCAGTTTCATTCAAATCCCGACCCCACCTATCAAACCGACCCGCAATCAATCCAACGCTTGACCACCGTCTGATCTCTACCACCTGATCCAACAACGCCCAATCTTTTTTGCAACCCCAACTGCCTGATGTTTAGAACCATTGGAAGTTTGTGAAATGGGTGGTTTTGCAGCCCCCCCATGCACCATGCTTCATCACACCCCTCAATAATAAAACCACCAAACCATTTATCACCATGCGATAAACCGTAAAATGGCCTCCGCACCATAAGATAAAACCACTAACATTTGAAATATTATAAACTCCGTTCTATTGCGGTAAAATCCTGAACCACTGTGATAACCCTTGCGATGTTTCTAAAAAGACCTGGAAGGCCATTTATAAACACAGAAATTGAAAAACCTCCAATATTCGGACTCCTTTCACAGATTTCCCAAATTCCTTTAAGCCATATCGCTTCCCTGTAAAAACATTGTGTTTTAAATTAACAATTGTTTTAATTTTACAGGTGACTGGCATACCATAAGATGGGATAAACAACTTTTGGTTCTAGTTCCAAAGAATTTTTTAAATCCAGACTCTCTGGATTTCAGTTTAAAGGCCCTATTCACCAGTGGATTATGAGCAGAAGAATAAATAAAAAATGGAAAAGGAGCAGTCAGGGTAAAGATGAAAACAAATAAAAGACACATATAAAGGACATAGTTAAGGAAAAGGTAGATAAAACAGTAAGGTAAAAGAATAATTTACAATGACAACAATGGCAATAAAAAGATATATAGATAAAGATAGGTCAAAGTTAAAAGACAAATTAGAGAACAAATCAACGAGGAAGACATAGCCAGATGTCAAGACCATCAGCATTTGCCACTTCACAACCATGTTGGCCACCTCCAGCTTGATTTTTATTTATTGAAAGCTACCAAAATTAATATTACAGTTAGAGATATTTTATCATCAATTCAGAACTTATTATAAAAGTTAATTTTGCAGGCAGTTGGTTGGAGATATTTTAAAGTTAGCTCAGGAGTTAATTTGAAATTTATTATTAAACAGTGTTATCGATGAAATAGGTAACCGCACTGTTACCTACTTTTTTTTGGTAGCATAAAAAGCACCCGATTTTGAAAAGTGGTGATGCAGAATCACCTTTTTTTTTTTGGAGCACATTTTCGACACTAATATTTTTATTTATGAAGTATGAATATTTGTTTTAAAATGTTAGTGATTTTCATGCTAATTTTGAAACGTATTGATGCAACATCAACCTTTCTTTTTTAGAGTGGTGATTTTCATGTTGGTAATAAAACACAAAACTTAGATAAAAATATATATATATATATATATATATATATATATATATATATAAACAATAAAAAAAACCAATATAAATGTAAAAAAAAAAAAAAAAAAAAACTCGTAAAAATAAAAAATTTAAAAAAAAATATTCGAAAATTATATCAAAAGAAATAACAAAATTTGAAAAAAAAACACATAATTTAAAGAAAAAAAACAAAAATTAACCAAAAAAAAAAAAAAAACATGAAAAACATTTTTTCTAAGTTATTAAAAAAAACCATATAATTAAGAAAAAAATTAAAATAGAAAATTTTAAAATAATTTAAATTACAAAATTAAAATTTAGATTAAAAAAATAAAATACAAAAAAGAAAAAATTAAATTTTAAATTTTAATTTAAAATAATAATAATAAGAAGAAAAAAAATACAAATTTTAAAATTAACCAAAAAAAACAAATTAAATTAAAAAAATAAATAAATAAATAAATTGAAAATTGAAAAAGAAAACTAAAAAAAAAACTATCATTAAAAAACAAAAAAAATGAAAAAAACCGCGTGCAAATAATTAAGAAACAAATATCCATAAATTTACCGTTTTTTTTTTAAATGAAACAATTTATAAAATTTTAAAAATGAAAAACTAAATAAACTAAAAGATTAAAAAAAAAAAATTAATTAAATTAAAATTTAATAAATTTAATAAATAAATTTTAAATTTTAAAAAATAATTAATCTAAAATATTAAATATAAAAACAAAATTTTAAAAAGAAAAACAAAAAAAATTAAAACAATTTAAATTTAAAATAAAAAATTGAATTAAAAAACAAATAATTTTAAATTTTTTGAATTTAAAAAAAAAAAAATCAAATTTAAAAAAAAAATATTAAAAATTAAAAAAAAATTTAAAAAAATAAAAAAAGAATTTTTTTATCATGGTGGTGCGGCCAATTGGCCTCCCGCCTAGGTGGCAGCGTAGGTCGGCCGCTGGGTGGGAGACCGATTCTGGGAATCTTCCTGAGGCCGATTCCGGGAATCGCCCTCCCGCGGCGGGAGGTCGACTCTGGGAATCGCCCTGCCGCGACAGGAGGCCGATTCCGGGAATCGCACTGAGGCTGATTCCGGGAATCACCCTCCCGCCACGAGAACCCGATTCTAGGAATCGTCGTCCAGCCGCGGGAGGCCGATTCTGGGAATTGCCCTGAGGACGATTCCGGGAATTGCCCTCTCGCGGCGGGAGGGCGATTCCCGAAATCGGCCTCCCGCTGCGGGAGGGCGATTCTCAGAATCAGCCTCCCACCCAGCGGCTGGCCTCTGCTGCCACCTGGGCGAGAGGCCGATTGGCGGTGCCACCATGATCAAAAAATTCTTTTTCTTTTAATTTTTTTTAATTTTTAATATTTTCTCTTTTAATTTGTTTTTTTTTTTTTAAATTCAAAAAATTTTATTTTTGTTTTTTTGTTTTTTAATTTAATTTTTGTATTTGAAATTTAATTTGTTTTTAATTTTTTTGTTTATAATTTTTTTTTTAAATTTTTTTTTTTTAATTTTATTCTTTTTTTTCTGTTTTTAATTTTTTTTTTCTAAATTTTGTTAAATTTTTTTATTAAATTTTGTATTTTTTTTTTAATTTAATTGATTTTCTTTTTTTCATATTTTTTTATTATTATTAAATTTTATGTTTAGTTTTTTCATTTAATTTTTAAAAATTTAGTAAATTTTGTATTATTTTTTAATTTACTTGAATTTAATATTTTTTTTTTTAATTTTTAATTTTTTTATTATTTTTTTTTAATTACATAAATTTTTTACATTTTTTTATTTCAATTAAAATTGTGTATTTAAAATTAATTAATTATATATATATATATATATATATATATATATATATATATATATATATATATATATATGTTGAACTTAATATTTTCAAATTAATTTGTTTTTTATTTTATTTTTTATTTAATATATTTTTTTCAATTTTTCAATTTTAATTGGTTTTTAAAGTTTTTTAACTTTTTATTTTAACAATGTTTTTTTTTTTCTTTATATTTAAAATTTATTTTTTATTTCAAAATTTATTTGTTTATTCATTTATTTATTAAAATTTAATATTTTTTTTTTAAATTTAATTTGTTATTTTAATATTAACATTTTTTTTAAATTTAATAAAATCTAATATATATATTTTTAATTTAAGTTCATATATATATATATTTTATTTTTTATAATTTAAATTTAATTTATTTTTTAAAATCTATTTGTTTTTTTAATATATATATTTTTAAATTTAATATTTTTATTGTATTTTATTTTTATTTTTTATTTTTAATTAATTTTTCATTTTTTTACTTTTAATTTCAATAATGTTTTTCTTTTTAATTTTTTTTTATGTTCTAAATTTATTAAAATTTAATATATTTCTTTAAATTTAATTTATTTTTTATTTTTTATTTTTTTTGATTTAATAAAAAATTTCTTTTTCTTTTTTTAAATTTAATTTCTATATTTAATTTTTTATAATTTCTTTCTTTTTTTAACTTTTTTTTTTTTAAATTTAATATTTTTGTTTTGTTTTTATTTTTATTTTTTTATTTCTATATATTCTGAAATTTTAATCTTTAATTTTTTTTTTCCTTAAATTTTAGGTTTTTTTTTTAATGTTTGAATTAAAATTTTTATTTTATTATTATTTTTTTTATTCCTATATATTTTTAAATTTTAAGCTTTAAAATGTTTTTATTTTTTAAATTTATTTTTTTTCTTAAATTTTAGGTTTTTTTTAATGTTTGAATTTTAAAAATTAAAAAATGTTATTTCTATTTTTTTAAATGTCAAAAATATGACACAATTTTTTTTTTTTGTTATTCTAGCATAAACTGGTTTTGTTTTGAGGGTGTTTTTTCAATCCTTTTTTCAAGAAACAATTTTGTTTTTAGCATAATTTTATAAAATGTTGAAATTTGACCTTAAAAAAAACCAAGTGCGTTCTGGAATACACTTTTTTTGTTTTTGGGGTGTTTTTTCATGTTTTTTGAGTCTTTTTGGGTTAGAGTTCCCGTTTTGAGGTCAGGTTACCTATTTCATCGGTAACAGTGTTATTACAATAGGTTTGTCAGAGATATTTTTGGCATGGGCCTTGCATGGTCACAATTGTCAAAATTTCATTTACTATGTAGTAAATGTAGTATGTCGCCCTAGATTAGGGAAACCACCTCAGTTGCAGTTAAATACTGCATGTATTTTCATTATCAAGGGTTGGACTTTGTTTAGACTCTGCGCTGCAAAGATTATTGTATTGGAGCACTATAAATTTTTTTGAACTGGACATCAATAATACAAACACGTTCACAGAATCCTTGAGCTATGTTAATGGTGATGTTATCCCTTTTATGTTAATTTTTTCCCTTTGTTTTTCCATATTGTACATCAATTTCTCTGATAGAAAAACAAAAAATTTAGATTAAGATACGCTGCATGAGCACCTTAACTTTGTCTGTTATTGTTATCTTAATATTTTCCTTTGAAAGTATAACTAAAGAATTCTTAGATTCTCTTTAGTATTACTGGACTGTTGTCTTGAGGTTTTCTTTTTTAAGTATACCTAAGGAATTCTTAAATTCTATTTATTACCAAACTATTATCTTAAGGCTTTTTCTGAAGTTTAGGTAAAGAATTCTTAACTTCTCTTTAATTTCACTGAACTGTTATCTTGAATTTTTTTCTCTAGAGATCTGAATGCAAAATTCGGAGACTGTCTACTCTGCATTTATGTTGAATTATAGTTAAATAATTCTTAAATTTTTCTTTAGCTTTACTGAACTCACAGTTTTCTGCCATCTCATATTCATCTTGCCATAGAGATCCATTTGACATAGTTAGCTTGCCCTGTGAAAACCCTTGAAAAGTTGATGTACAATTCAACCCTTTTATGACTCCATAGCCCAATGGATTAAGCTTCCCACATTCTATCTATCCAACCAAATAAAAAATCAAACAAAACAACCCCAATCTTTATAACTAGCCTAACATCAGAAAATATAATCATAAAGATAAATTAGTTAAATTATAAATACAGATAGAGCCCTCTTTGAGCCTAGGAAGGCTAGGTCATGGACTCCAAAGTGGTTTGATGTTGTTCTTTGTGACTTGTTCTTGCCAATATTAAAAATTATAGGGAGCTAACAAGCTCTACATAATCCAAGCTTGATGACAGAATTCATTGATGTTGAAGGGAAACTTGAAGGTTCAAAGACAGAGAAAACCATGAAGAAAAGAAAGAACACAACCCCTTCAAAACATCACTCAGAGCCCTCAAAAAGAAGAAAAACACAAAAGGATTATGAGGAAAAATACCCTATCAAGGAGGTAACTACAAAAGAAACCAGATCCAAATCAGCTGCTGGCAACAAAACAAACTTGGATAAGCTAGCTGAAGCTGTAGCACACATAGAGGGAAGGTAAAAATGGTTTTTGATACAAGTAACTTTTTTCTTATCAGTTATAATTTTTAACATCACCTGAGGTTTCATGGAATATAAGTCTGCATGGAATTTTCAACATTTTCTATGTATTTTTTAAAAGAAACAGGTCACTACAGGATTTTGCATAGTTACAGGTTTTTACCGGAATTTCCGAGAGCACATGTTTTAACTTAATTTTGACACTTGTCAACAAGTTTTTCTGAGCTAGTTAAGGATGCATAAGAACCCATAACCAAATGGATAATAAAAGTGATGGTGAGAGGTGGTTATGAGTTTGTTGGAGGTCTTATTAAATGAAGCTACATGGTTATTAAACACCCAAGACACAAGCAGATAATCCAACAGGAAAAAGGGCAGCATGACAGCACACTTAGCATTCCAGCCCAGAATTCTTCTCTTCTTTCTTCTCCATCTCTCCTTTCTGGTAGATTTCAATGAGATAAGGCTGTAATGTCTTTCACACATATGTTATGTTAGAATTAATGTTTCCTTCTTTTTAGAAGAGATGGATTTGGTTCCTCTCTTGCTATATATACCATTTGTAAATACCATTTCCAGGTTGGATGTTAGTCTACCTGAAGACTGAATATAATAAAAAACCTGTTGCTTCATGCTGGAGGATTTTGAGACTCAAGGAACATCTAATGTGTGGTGTGTCTCTTTTCTTTGTTAATTTATTCTAAAATATGAATTTCAACAACTAGTAATGTGTGAGTGATAAGTTGTTAAAGGATTTAACAGTAAATTAGTTGCTTTCAGTTTTCTGCAAGTTATATATGTGTAATAGAACATGTCAGTGAAGATTTCATAAAGGATTTGTGGAATAATTTATACATGCAATCTATTTTCTGAATGTTTTTTTACTTTGCATAAACAAAGTTTGTGTAAAGAGGCATCATCATAGCTGTGTGACTGATGTAGGATAGGAATATTTCCTGGAATAGGTACCAAGTATTTATCTTCTTCCACTTGTACACTTTGCTCCCTTTACTACCTTTTACCCACACAATTTATACTTCCCACAACTTTCTAAATGCATGGAAGTTTTAAAGTACATTAAATCATTTCAAAATATTTGATAAATCCATCCCACCACTCAAACAACCCCTTTAAAATTTGAAATGAACTATGATGTGTAAGGCTTACTCCTTAAGCAGTCAAGGAGTGAATTCTTACACCAACATGTTATTTTTAGATTCATTAAAACAGTGACAATTATTAATCTCCTTGAGCATTAAGTTAAGTTGGTATTTGGACTATTATATATTGTAGGTGCATTTGATTCTTTGATTGTTTGTGAATGCAGGTTCTTCTTAGAATTGAAGGAATTATTCGGGACAAAAGGCAAGGTCTACATCAAACATCTCGTTGAAAGGTAGGAGCATTATCCTCTCTTTTCTAAGTCTTGATAATCTGAATTCTAGTAGTTTAGGGAAAGAGATATTCATATGGTTGTTTGTTTCTAGTTATCTGTTGGGATAATAGGGAGATCACTCTTGTCCACAAGAGGGATTTATCCATAAAAAAAATTGGCGACTCCACTGGGGAACAAGCTTAGTTTTCTCTTGATTCTTTTGGTTTACGTCTCTGATTTTTCTAGTTTGACTATGTCTGAGTGTTGTTGGGTTTATGAATTGTTGAAAATAAAAAAAAAATTAACGCACACAGAAAACACACCAAAAACATAGAAACACAGACATGGCGAAAAAGGCCTCAGCCTCACAGTATTCCTCACTATCATATTATTAAAAAAATGGCATATTACAAATAAATAGATGAGGAGATTGTCTCAAGATAGTGCGTCTATCTTGGACACTTTGGTTGAGATAATTTCTCAACCATACACCAATCTACGACCCTAGTTAGGTGGAGAGAATCTCTAGACCTAAACTAACTCCTAACTTAGAGGAACAACCCAATCTAGAGAGTTAGGCGTAAATTCCTAACTTTCAATATTTAATTTATTTAATTTATTTTGGATTTATAATTTTTTATGAGAGAGGCTAACATTACCCCTGTTGTCGACAATTCTTGTCTACCCTAGAGACAGCCTAGAGTTGCTATAGACCAGTGCCTAGGACATCTTAACATAGCAAGGAGCTCATAATATAGTTTGGGTTGTCAATCCAAAAGCTCTCTTACTATCTCTTGCAAAATAAGGAAATTAGTTTAAATGGGACCAAACTCTCTCAGAAGCTGATACAAAGATAAGAATAATGTAGGAACAACATGCAAAACTCTAATACAAAAGCATCAGACAGTTAAGAGACAACTTACTACAAAGAGGGCTAGTTCAAATAATATGCCACGGAAATCAATTATCAGAAAGTGGATGCAGTGAAGAAACATGAAGAAGATACTAGTTAGCATGAGGCTGATACCCAGATACACAACAAAACCACATATGGGCTTATCCAACTAAGAATCCATACATGACAATGGCGTTTTAAAAGCACCCTCCTCAAGTAACTAATATAGCATAAAATATGGATGAAATGAACATGGAACAATATATCATGACTAGGCCTATTTAAAGTGCTTGACTAATCCAAGTATGGGCACCAACTAGGATGAATCCTTACTTAAGACCAGTGAGCCACTCGCATTCTAGAACATGATACAAGAAGATAAACACAATGGAATGAGATTTTATATTAGCACATAAGAGAAAATTACATACTGTGGGATACCAAAGACCAGAATCCTCATTACAGATATAACTCCTCCTCACTGAGACCCTACGAGCTCTGAGCCTTCATACAGAAGTGTTACAAGATGTATACAAGAACTTCTCACTGCACAGTTTGCTGATAGAAATCTAGAACCCCTACAATGAGTTTTTTCATGGTTTTTATAGAAGAGACAGAAAATTCTAGAGAATGAGGTAGGTGATACACATTTAATGATTTAATTTAAACAAAATGGCGGAAAACCTTCGGGCCCTCAATGCTGAATGACCATGCTGAGCTGGGTGTACTTCTGTTGTTGCCCCATGGAGTAAATGCTGTAGGTGAAGATTTCTCCAGAAATGAAATGTGTGAAATAAAATATGCAATATTCTGTACTTTCCTTGAGAGAAATCTTATCAAGGATTAAACCTGGAGAATATGATTTCTAAACATTTGTACTTTTACCCTTTATCTTCTGAATTCTCATCAAATATCTTTAAAGCCGGAGGCTAAATCTCGAACATCCCTGATACCTGTCATTGCTTCATTAATATCCCTATCTACAAAATCTGCATTTCGAAAAGACTCTGAAGTGTTTAAGGGATTTTTAAATCCTGCTTCTGCAATGGGTGTCTAATCAAGGTGGCTTTCGGGATCCTTCTTCATAATGGTAGCCTCGGTAGAATAGCCTTTGGATGCGCCATACTCCCGTAACCAAGCCTGTGAATTACAACATCCTTCCATTGCTGAAATCCTGCAAAATCCGCAAACATATTAGAGAAGATTGGACACGGGGATGATGAACATGGAAGTGTTTATGATGATGGCGGTGAGGACACGACCAAATGGTAAAAAAATGTGGGGTGGCAGAGAAATTACAGTGGAGGTATGGTGGACAGGCTGACCAGAGGGAAACATTAACATATAACGTATGAATGAAATAGATATGAACAGCGGAGGGAGAGATGATGGACACGTGAAGCGATGACGTGGATGGATGTACAATAAATGGCATGGAAGGGGTGACGTGGAGGGAGAACTGGGTCGATGGCATGCTGACAAATCAGGGCCATACGATCTACAAACAGATCAACGGTTGATGATGCATCAAAGAGCGATGAAGCGGTGGGCCAGAGGCGATACAGACAAAACTAAAAGGTGCGCAACTATGAAGATTAATAGTCGTTGGATCGGGCTCACAGGATCGAACGGTGGTGAAAAATTCTGCTGTGTGTCTTTGGTCTGACCTTTAACGCGCGAAATGAGCAGTATGGGAATCGTACACCAGGGCACGCGTCCGCGGGGAATACCGCCAGCTATGGATGGGTGGTGCGGAAAAGACCACTGGTTTTCGGGCGCGGGGACCACCATTACTGAATTGATTGCGGGTCGTAGATTTGGTTGAGATCGAACGGCTAAGACTTGGCGCAAAACTGTAAATTGATGGGTCCCGTTTGGTTATAACACAAGGTTTTGCATACGAATCACATGGGGATTAAAACCAAGGGGCTGAGACCCGATATAAAATTTAATTGCGGGTTTTAACTTTGAATGGTGTATTTTTGTGCGTGGGGAGGGCAATGATAGATGAAATATGAAGGTCTAAGGCCACGACGGGGGTTTTAAGAGGATTCAAAAATGACAGCAAGCCAAGAATTTATATGTATGGGCTGACATGTACAAAATCGGCTCCATCTGGGGACGGCATGTTCATCCTTGGACATGTCGAGAACATGTAGATCTCAGACCATTCTGTATGTAGATTTTACTCTTCAATCCCTTTGCATTTTCTTCAAAACTCGTCGGCCCTACCCTTTACTAAAATAAAAACTGAAACAAAATTATATACAATATGATACAACAGGCACTCCCGACCTAAATTAAAACCGGAAATATGGTTTTAGGAATTGGCCATTGACAGGGTTGTCAAGCAGATCACCCTGTAAATTTTCCAACATAAATGTGTTATTCCCCATTTGTCCTGCAACTTTAAATGGACCGAACCATAGTGGATCAAATTTGCCATGTTTTCCCTTTTCGGCCCTTCTGACATCCCATCTGAGAACCAGTTTACCAGTTTGAAATTTCCTATCTTTTGCATGGGGATCAAAAACATTTTTCATTTTTTCTTGATATTCTGTTAACCTCTGATTCACTTGGTCTCGTGTTTCCTCTAATTATACCAGTTGATTAATTCTCCTAACCATATCAGCTGGTTCTTCTTGACTTTCCTGCATGAAACGTGCCACTGGCAAGGCCAGTTGCACAGGGAATACAGCTGCTCGCCCATATACCAATTCATAAGGAGGTTTTCCACTTTCTCTTTTACTGGTGATTCTATTTGCCCATAAAGAAAATTTCAATTGGGAATCCCAATTTTTCTGATTCTCATTTATGGTTTTCTTCAAAGCTCTCACCAGAATTTTATTAGATGATTCTGCCAAGACATTGCCCTATGGATAGTAAGCTGTGGAGTGATTTAATGCAATATTATACTGCTGGCATAAATTTACAAATTTATTGGACTTGAAGGCCTGTGCATTATCAGTTACAATTCTAGCTGGACAGCCAAACCTGGATATGATATTTTCTTCCATGAACTTGATAATTACAGTGTCTGTAGCATTCCTTGCAGGTATGGCTTCCACCCATTTTGTGAAGTAATCTGTGGTAGTCAATATCCATTTATGCTGGCCACTTGATGGGGGATGTATTTCACCTATAAATTCTAATCCCCATTGCTGAAATGGTTCATTTACATGGACTGGAATTAGGGGCAGAGCGGGCAGCTTTTGTCTCTCAGCAAATTTTTGACATTTATCACATGCTCTAACCCAATTAAAAACATCTCCAAATAATTTTGGCCAATGGAAACCAGCCTTCAAAACTTTACGAGCTGTAGCCCTCCAACTGTAATGTCCTCCACAAATCCCTTCATGGAATTCTGTCATTATATTTTCCACTTCATTTTCTGTAAGGCATAATAGTAATATACCTGAAGGATCTCTCCAATATAGCTGCCCATTAGCAACTATGTATTTCTGTGATTTCATTCTTACAGCCCTGTATTTTATCTTATCACAACTTGGAGGACAGCTGAGTGTTAAAATATACTCAACTATTTCTTTGTACCAAGGACTAGTGAGATATTTTATGTGTATCTTTTGAGTGGCCAGCTCTAGTCCATGATGATCTTCTCCTTTTTCAGACTCCTCATTCGTTATCATCGATAAATTGATGCCTAGAGCCTGATGATTTGATTCGGACAAAATTTTGGCTAGCCCTTGTCCTTTAACCAGCTTAGTGGGTCTTATGTCCAGATCGTATTCTTGTATTTTTGCAATCCATCTTCCTCTTTTGCCTTCACTATCTCCTTAGACAAGGATGTCTTTGACAGCTACTGTAGGAACATATGCAGTAATGTGGGATTGCAAAACATATGTTCTAAAGGCTTTGAGAGACTTCACCAAGGCATATGCCTGCTTTTCTAGTATGTTATACTTCAATTCTACATCATGCAATACCTGACTGAAAAAGGCTATTGGCTGCTCATATCCATCTTCATTTTTCTGCAACAAGACTCCAGCTACTGTATGAGGTGAAGTGAATGAAAAGATCATAAAAGGCTTTGTATAATCAGGTCCGGCTAACACAGGAGCTTCAACAAATGCATGTTTTATCCTTGTGAATGCATCTCTAGATTCATGGGACCATTTCACCTCATTGTTCTTTTTAAGCATGTCAGTTATATGCCTAACTATCTAAACATAATTTGGAATAAATCTTCTCAGAAAATTGATTCGGCCTAAAAATACTTGTACTTCTTTCTTATTTCTTGGTAGAGAAATACTATTTATCACCTCAACTTTTTTCGGGTCTATTTTCACACCATCTTTAGTTACAATGTGCCCTAAGAGTTTTCCCTCATCTAATGCAAATAAAGATTTTTGAGGATTGAGGGAAAGACCATACCTTCTGCATTTTTCAAAAGTTCTCTGCAAGTGCTGAATGTGTTCAGTATCATCCTTTGAGAATACTGTAATATCATCGAGATATACCACTAAAAATTTGTCATGTTCACCAACAAAGGCTATGTCCATTGCCCTCTGAAAAGTAGCTCCTGCATTAATTAACCCAAATGGCATCCTGGCGTACATAAATGTTCCCCATGGTGTTGTAAATGCAGTTTTCTTTTGATCCTCTGGGAAAACAGCCACCTGATTATAACCAGAAAACCCATCCATCATTGACATTCTAGAGGCACCGACCACTTTCTGCAAAATGTGGTCCATCTTGGGCAATGGGTAATTATCTTTTAAAGATGCTCTATTTAAGTTTCTGAAATCTACACACAACCTTATTTCTCCATTCTTCTTCCGAACAGGAACAAGATTAGCGACCCATTCAGAGTATCTTAGTGGCACAATTATTTTGGCCTTCAACAGCTTCTTGATTTCTTTTTCAATAGAGGGAAGCAGCAGAGGATTTATCTGTCTGAGCTTCTGCTTATATGGTTTTGCATCTTCCTTCAGAGGAATTTTATGCTGCATTATATTAATATCAAAAGTTTTTAGGTCCTGATAAGTCCATGCAAATACATCCTTGTATGACTGAAATAATTTCAAATATTTTCTTCTGTATTCCTCTGAAACCTTCTTAGATAATCTTACAATTTTGGGCTCAGCATCAGTGCCCAAATTCAAGTCTTCTACTTGATTTTCTTCTACTATTTTATTATGCTGCAATGGAACATCATTTTTGTCAAACAATCTTTCTAAAGGTACCAGCCCTCTAGGTATGATATTTCCTTTCAGCTGCAACACTTTATTGCCTGCTATTTTTTCTTCCCATTTGTTTTCTACAACATTTTCAGCTTCCTCTTCTTCATTATCATCAATCTCCATTTTGAAAACTCACCCACTGTCTCCAGGAATCTCTTCATCTATTCATCATATTCAAAAATCTGCCAGTGTTTAATATTATCTGGGATTGATGGTCTGTATCGTACTTCAATTTCATACCTTAAAAGAGGATTTTGTGGAGGACGAAATGTACTTGCAGCCACAGCAAGAGAGTCTGCCATTCTGTTCTGCTCTCAGGGCATGAACTGTATGTTAAATGCCAAGAAGAAATTCTCCACCATGTCCCATACTTCATTTCTATATGCTTTCAGGCGAGGATGCTTGGTTTGGCATTGATTTCTGACTTGTCTGACCACCAGCTCCGAGTCTCCCATGACTTTCAAACTTTGTATGCCCATGTTTTTGGCTGTTTGCAATCCCAATAAAAGTGCTTCATATTCAGCTACATTATTGGTAGCCTCATATTCCAATTTAAAGGACAGTGGCACCCATTTTCCTGTAGGAGAGATGAATAATACCCCAGCTCCATTGCCTTCTCTTGAATTTGCCCCATCAAAATGTAAAGTCCAGATTCTAGCTTCATAATTTTCTGAAGGCTGCTCATCCTTAATTTTGAAGGAGGATTCATGCACATAATTTTGATCTTCTTCTAGCATAAAGCATGAAAAATCTCCTTCTTTACTATAGACTAGTGAATTTTCAGAGTTATCATCCTTAGTAACTACCTTGACAAATTTAGTCTCTCTATATAATCTCCTCTCCTAACCTCCAAAGACTGGGATGGTAGCATATGTTAAATCCAGCTTAATTGACCCACCAATTTTTGTACCCCAGGACCTTGACAGCAACATGCCAGAGCGAGCTGGGATATCAGCCACCACAATGTCCATGACCACACTCTTTGCTGGAATTTGGGCCAAATTGACCACTAAATCTTTAATCATCCCCAAGCATTTGAATCTTTTGGAATCAAATGAATAAAGGTATTTATATGGGCGTGTGATTTGCAGTCCTAGTTGTTCCATGACAGATAGAGGCATAAGATTATGGGAAGCCCCAGAATCCAACATACAATTGTGTAATAGCAGGTCATGGATGACTAGAGAAACATAAAAAGGAGGAGTAGAAGGATCTACTTCCTCAAAATGTGGGCCAAAGACTACCATGGGTCTTTCTTCTTGAAGGTTTAAACTATCAGGCACAATTGATATTTCAGGAGGGAGCATAAAAGAAGTAACTTGAGACTGATATGCAGGTTATTTTAACAGCTCGGTCAGGGGGACTGGAATTTTAATTTTCTCAAGTTATTTTTGCAAACTAAAAGCAGGAGGGGGATTTTCTATCACAACTTCTTTTGACTCTTTATTTTCAGCTGAAAATTTAATTTCTTTTGACACAGACTGGACATTAGGAGGACTGACTACTTTTGAAGAAGAAGGAACTTGGTCATTAGACTGCAAGGGGGTAATTAGAGGACTCTTACCTTTATCTGTGTTTCTCTTTGTTGATGACTCCTTCTGAGTAGGTGCATTATTCTACGGTGGCTCTTCTTCTTGGTCTTGAATTCGGGTCCTCTTCCTTGAAGATCTGAGATCATATTTTACATTGAATTGTGCTTGCATGAAATCAGCAAATTGCTTACAATAATGATCAATCTTTGCTTCTTCTTCTTCTTCTTGCAATGGGAATTCCATTTCATCATTGTTTGAGAAAGAAATATTTGAATCTTCTAGTTCATAAGCAACATCTTCAGTGGAGTCATCTGCTGGACCTTCCAGGTACAAGGGATGTGGTACCTGATCTTGCTGCTCCTTTGCTTCCCTTGGCAATATTTGCAATGGTGGTCTCTTATACTGAGGATTATAACCTCTGTTTGAAGCATTATAAAAATTCTTGGGAGCTATATTCTTGGTATCCAGTTCAAGTTTACCCAATTTATTAGTGAGATTCTTGATAATTTTACTCATTTCTTCAATTTTATCTGCATCCTTGTCCTGATTAGAGGTGGAAACCTCTTCCTTTCCTTTCCTTCTAGTATCCTGCTCAATTTTTCCTTTTAATTTTCCAGTGGAGGCAAAGTTTGCTTCCAGCTCAAGAGCATCTGACTGAGCATCATCTAAAGTAGTAGGTTTTCTTTCCCTCAAGGAGAAACCAAAATCTGAATCGAAGGCTGCTATGAAAACCACCTTAGCAGCAGTTTGGTGAGGCTTCATCTCAAGAGGCAGGCTCAAATACAATTTATTAAATCTCTTAATAAACTCTACTACACCCTCATTATGTTTCTTCTTTAGAGTATTGAATTCAGTGAGACACATTCCATGATCTTTCTTTTCCCCCCATTTCCTGAGAAAAACTTCTTCCATTCTTTCCCAAGTATTTACAGAACGGTCTGCCAATGTCTTGAACCATTTTCTAGCTTCATCATCAAGAGACTGAACAAAAAATCTCAAGACTACATCCAAATGTTCAACATTCAATTTTTCTGCAAAAGCACAGAAGACCTCAAGATGTTTCTGTTCATCAATCTCATTTTCTCCATTAAATCTAGGCAGGATCTTCAAATAATCCTGTGGAATATCATTTAGTACTTGTGGTAAGGCCAGTGGAGCATATTTATTCAGTAGGAAAGCTGGAACATTAGCCATTGGAGGAGGTGGGGGTTGTGCAATGATCTGATGTACAAATGGAGGAAGAGGAAGGGGAGTAAGTGGAGTATGGATAACAATGGGAATATACTGTACAAAAGCCTGAGGTGTAGATGGAAACAATTCACGATTAACAGGGGCTACTTCTGTAACTTCTTTAACTTCCTCAGCCTCAGGGGTAGGATGAAAGTTCACTTTAGCTCTAGCACTTCCCCTTGGTGGGCTATCCGAGTAATATTCAGGATTTTCTTCAATGAAATCAGGGTTTTCTACTGGAACTTCTTGAGAAGAGGAGGATGGGAAGTCTTCTACAGAATGTTCAGGGTTTTCAGCACGAACTGACTGTCTTTCTCTCCAACTTCTCCTATGTACAATATTTTCTGGGTCAGGCACAAAAGATATCTTTGATTTAGCAGTATCTGACCTCAAATGTGGCTTTCGAGGAGCCAGGACTTCCGATTGATTTATAAAATAAATAGCAGTGGAGTCGCCAAGGTGAGAGATATGCAACTCTTCAACTCTCTGTGCTCACCTGATTAGAGAGTGAATACAAATTTTCGAGGCCCAGGGAAGCTGATATTCTTAAATTCGTTCCCCGGCAACGGCGCCAGAAAGATGTTGTAGACAATTTTGTCATCCCCTAGAGACAGTCTAGAGTTGCCATAGACCAGTGCCTAGGACATCTTATCATAGCAAGAGAACATGAAATATAGCTTGGGTGTCGATCCAAAAGCTCTCTTACTATCTCTTGTAAAACAAGGAAATTAGTTTAAATGGGACCAAACTCTCTCAGAAGCTGATACAAAGGTAAGAATAATGTAGGAACAGCATGTAAAACTCCAATACAAAAGCATCAGACAGTTAAGAGACAGCTTACTGCAAAGAGGGCCAGTTCAAATAATATGCCACAGAAATCAAATATCAGAAAGTGGATGCAGTGAAGAAACATGAAGAAGATACTAGTTAGCATGAGGTTGATACCCAGATACACAAAAAAACCACATATGGGCTTATCCAACTAAGAATCCATACATGACAATGGCGTTTTAAAAGCACCCTCCTCAAGTAACTAATATAGCAGAAAATATGGATGAAATGAACATGGAACAGTATATCATGACTAGGCCTATTTAAAGTGCTTGACTAATCCAAGTATGGGCACCAACTAGGATGAATCCTTACTTAAGACCAGTGAGCCACTCGCATTATAGAACATGATACAAGAAGATAAACGCAATGGAATGAGATTTTATATTAACACATAAGAGAAAATTACATACTGTGGGATACCAAAGACCAGAATCCTCATTACAGATATAACTACTCCTCACTGAGACCCTACGGGCTCTGAGCCTTCATACATAAGTGTTACAAGATGTATTCAAGAACTTCTCACTGCACAGTTTGCTGATAGAAATCTGGAACCCCTACAATGATTTTTTTCATGGTTTTTATAGAAGAGACAGAAAATTCTAGAGAATGAGGTAGGTGATACACATTTAATGATTTAATTTAAACAAAATGGCGGAAAACCTTCGCGCCCTCAATGCTGAATGACCATGTTGAGCTGGGTGTACTTCTGTTGTTGCCCCATGGAGTAAATGCTGTAGGTGAAGATTTCTCCAGAAATGAAATGTGTGAAATAAAATATGCAATATTATGTACTTTCCTTGAGAGAAATATTATCAAGGATTAAACCTGGAGAATATGATTTATAAACATTTGTACTTTTACCCTTTATCTTCTGAATTCTCATCAAAGATCTTTAAAGCAGGAGGCTAAATCTCTCGAACATCCCTGATACCTGTCATTGCTTCATTAATATCCCTATCTGCAAAATCTGCATTCCGAAAAGACTTTGAAGTGTTTAAGGGATTTTTAAATCCTGCTTCTGCAATGGGTGTCTAATCAAGGTGGCTTTCGTGATCCTTCTTCATAATGGTAGCCTCGATAGAATAGCCTTAGGATGCGCCATACTCCCGTAACCAAGCCTGTGAATTACAATATCCTTCCATTGCTGAAATCCTGCAAAATCCGCAAACATATTAGAGAAGATTGGACACGGGGATGATGAACATGGAAGTGTTGATGATGATGGCGGTGAGGACACGACCAAATGGTAAAAACATGCGGGGTGGCGGAGAAATTACAGTGGAGGTATGGCGGACAGGCTGACCAGAGGGAAACATTAACATATAACGTATGAATGAAATAGATATGAACAGCGGAGGGAGAGATGATGGACACGTGAAGCGATGACGTGGATGGACGTACAACAAATGGCATGGAAGGGGTGACGTGGAGCGAGAACTGAGTCGATGGCATGCTGACAAATCCGGGCCATACGATCTACAAACAGATCAACGGTTGATGATGCATCAAAGAGCGATGAAGCGGTGGGCCAGAGGCGATACAGACAAAACTAAAAGGTGTGCAACTCTGAATATTAATAGCCGTTGGATTGGGCTCACAGGATTGGACGGTGGTGACAAATTCCGTTGCGTGTCTTTGGTCTGACCTTTAATGCACGAAATGAGCGGTATGGGAATCGTACACCGGGACACGCATCACCCAGCGTGTGGAATCGCTGGGTTCACGGGGAATACCGCCAGCTATGGATGGGTGGTGTGGAAAATACCACTGGTTTTCGGGCGTGGGGACCACCATTACTGAATTGATTGTGGGCTGTAGATATGGTTGAGATTGGACGGCTAAGACTTGGCCTGAAACTGTAAAGCAATGGTTCCCGTTTGGTTATAACACAAGGTTTTGCATACGAATCACATGGGGATTAAAACCAAGGGGCTGAGACCCGATATAAAATTTAATTGCGGGTTTTAACTTTGAATGGTGTATTTTTGTGCGCGGCGAGGGCAACGATAGATGAAATATGAAGGTCTAAGGCTATGACGGGGGTTTTAAGAGGATTCAAAAATGACAGCAGGCCAAGAATTTATATGTATGGGCTGACATGTAAAACAACCCCCCTCAAAGATAAATCCAAAATAAGAAAGAGGAATCATCTTCCAAGTTCTCATGTTGAAATTGTTGCTCCTCAAAAACATTGCCTAAAAAACCGCCAAAGCTAGATGCTGAAAAAACTGCAATATGAAGAGACCACGAGTCAGTTGCATGTCTGATTCATCTCTGAATTTTTCTTGACTACTCCATCATGTGCCAAGTTGCAAAATGATCAATCTGTAATTTGAGTGAAATCAACATCCTTTGTGTGCTGACAAATTTTTTTGATGCCCACTGGCTGATGATGTAAAAAACAACTCACTATTGCATTTGTTGTGTTGAAAACTACTCACTTCTGCTTTGTTGTCGACTGCCCACTGGCTGCTAAAGATGCTCACTGGCTACTAAATATTCCCACTAGCTACTCAAGATTCCCACTGGCTAATTTTGTTGGTTTTGTTGAGACTTCTAGTCTCACAACCACCGTCAATTTCATTGACATTTTCCCCCCTTTGTCAGTTGAAAGGAGAGACAATCCTCTGCAATTTTTTCTTGAACTCCCTCCTTCAGGTGTAGGAGTGTTGCATTGGTGTACTCCCCTGCTCAACTGCATGAGAGTACCATCTTCTTTTTATTTTCGGCTGCACTAGGTGTGATTGAATCCGGTTGTAAAAATTATACAATCTTTTGACTATGGATGACCATTCCAAAGGTTCAATCCATTCATAATTTATCTTCAATCTAGTTGGTTGGTGTTGATTGCAACATTTCTATGATTAATTATTATGCTTGCCACAATGGCGATAAGGATGGAGATCAAAACAATGATCTTTCATATAACTGGTTCTTTGACAATGAGGACATTTCGGTTTGACTGCAACCTCAGGTTGCATGCATTTTTGTTTTTTCGCAACTTTCTCAGAACATGCTAATGTGATTTGTTCAAGAAATCCTGCAACGATGAACTTAATGGGCTTTGAATAATCTGGGATATGCAAGTTGGCCTCATCTTTGACATATCCTAAGCCTCGTCAATTTTTGTTACTTTGGATTTCTTCCCATGGCTTGATGATTGGCTTGGAAGAAAGTTGAACTTGAACAACTTTGACACTTGAAGTTGTTTGGATGAATGGATTATCATCTGGATGGTTAAAAGATTCAGAAGCATCATTCTTCTCTTGCAACTCATTTCTTTGTAGTTGCGACTCTAGTTGAAGAAACTCAATCGTTTCATTTTTCTGTTGTAGATGCTATGAAATATCAGCAAGAGTTTCTTTGCTAATTTGCACCATGTATTATGCACTTGATAGGATCAAATTGTGAAGAACTTGTAACAGTTGGATGTGTTGCACCATATAAAATCACTCACTTGAATTTAGGCTCACTTGTCTTGAACTGTCTCACTTGATTTGAACTTTATTGGATTGAATGCACTCACTTGATGTTAATGACATAGTCACTTGCTTTGTTGCTTGAAGAGCACGTTTTCTTGTGCTGGGTTGCTCGCTTGCTTTGGAGTTTGCTTGATCTCTTGCTTGGTGAAACTTATTTATCTTGTTTCACGTTCACTGGAACTCACGCTTTCTTTCTATAGATTTCAACTTGTTTGATTTTTGTTTAAATATGACATTTACTTGCATTATATTTTAACTTGCTCACTTGCTTTGATTGTTGCTGCAATGAAATTCACGTTGGCTCACTTGATGTTGTGAACTTTGTACTAACTTGATGGAAAATTCTTTAATGAATACTCATGCTCACTTGTAGGAGAGATGAACTTGTTTTTTGTTTTCTTTAGAGTTAAAACTCACGCACTTGATGTACTCACTTAATTGTACTTTAAAGGAATGATCAGGAGATCATGTCCAAGTTGAAAAAATGCTCAAAAATGGAACTGCTCAGAATTGGTTTCAATCTAAATGACTGGAAAGGCCTTGTCACTGCAATTCTGGTGTTGTGAACAGGACTCAAATCCGATGTCGTATGTGAAATTTACTGAGGTTTTAAATCACCCAATAACCTCCAAAACATGACTTTTTGACCAAAATAATTTGTCATTGCAAAAAAAAAAAATTAATGGAAAAAAATCATTTTTTTATTAAGTTTGTATAGGCCTGTTGGAGGGTGCCATGTGGCATGCCCAGAGGCTTCCACATGGCCCCAGGCCATTGGTTAAAAATGTGTTGCAAAGTTTGGAGGGTAAGGGGGCTCAAACCCTTGATCCGACTCCTCGGGTAGAGGTCGACCCAACCAACATGACAAAGGAGATGTTGTTCAACGGAAGGTCAGGCGACATGTAAACGCGAGTCGGGTCATCATACAATGAGTGGTTGAACGAGTCAAGTCGTTGGTAAACACACAGTCGGGTCGTGTATTTTGTTAAACAAGCGGAAGGTTGGGGGTCTAGCCCCTCAGGGCCAACCCCATCACCATATGGCCACCTGCGGAAAACCATGGCATAAACATTTCAACCGGTAGAACAATGGGCCTTAGCACCTTGGTGCTAGCCCTTTTCACATGTGACCTACAGGCCATGACCGAGGGCACGGGATTTAACCTTATCCGCCAGCACAAACGGTTTTCTGAAAAGTCAACATGTGAACGTGTTGTTAACTGAAAGTTAACCTTTATTATAACCCATAAATTAGCACGTGGTTCCACCTAATTGACCTGTCCGCCTATTCTGGTGGAGTTAACTAGAGTTCCTCCAGTTTTGGAGGATGTTTTCTAGTGCCACTGGGAAAAATCTTGTTTGGGTCATAGATTTCACAATATTGAACCAAATTAGACGAAATTTTCATCAATTTTGGGTTTCTTGAGCATTATGGAGAGTTTGGGACAGGTTGCAGAGTGAACAGAGGTGTTCTATAGCCATTTTTTTTCCACAGAATACGAAAGGGCCACTAGGGCCATCAAGAAGATGGAGCTGTTTTGGGTTGTACTTCACTATTTGAGGTGAAACAAAAGCCATTTTTAGCTTATTTCTGTCTTCTGAAGTCAAATTCAGAGCTCGTTCTGCCTGTTTAGGCATATTTTTCAATGTATAACCATTTTGAGCAACTTAATAGAGCAAGGACATGCCCATTGGGAGCCTTAGATCCGATAGATGTAGCCCAGGAGGGGTGAACTGCCTCATCAGTTTGTTGTGTTATGCTATGGTGAATTTCTCTTGCTGTGTAGTTCTGATATAATATGTTAAACAGTAAACTTAATTAACATTTTCTCACACAAAAACTCAGAAAAAAATTACCAAAAATGTTTTTTTTAACCTGCAAGACATGGAGAATACTTTGCACACTAAATTAAATGGAAATGGATACTTTGCATAGCATTGCAAATAGTTCAATTTTTAGATCAGATGATATCAGAGCTCAGGATTTGAGCCTTAGGAGCTATAGTTTTACTCTACATTTTTTCTTGTGCAAAGATATAGTTGATTGTTTGCAATTTTTTATGCTTACTAGGCTTAAACTCAAGAGAGTTGAAGGACACTTGGTTAGAGAACAAAGTAATCCTCAACCAAGAAGGGCCAGAGAGCCACCTCCAAGAGCCATTGAAGAAGCCTCAAGCATGTCTTCAAGAGAAGGATAAGCTCCTGAAGACATTGATCCCAAAGAAGAGGAACAGGTATTTCGAAAGGCTTTCCTAGACATGACAGAGATGGTAAGGATACTCTACCAATAAAGGAAAGATAGGCTTGTTGGAGAAGGGTCTAGACACTATAAAGAAAAAGAGGGTTCTTCAGGAGGAAAGAAAAGCGATGAAAAGTCAAAGAAAGGACATGGAGGTAATGGTGATCCACCATCCCCATCTTCATCCTCTTCCTCTATATCGCCATCCTCAACTTTGGTGAATCAATCTCACAAGTCTAAAACCTCTGGTAAAAGTCCATTTTTAAAGCTTGATGTTAAATTTGAGTTGCCTATGTTTAACGGTGAGGTCAATGCAAAGAAAATTGATAATTGGATAAGATAGTTGGAAGTTTATTTGAGGATACAAAACCTTCATGAAGACGACACCAAGATTCAATTAGTCTCTTTGACAATGGAGGGAGCAACATTGGTATGGTGGGAATCCAAGACCAAGGATGAAATTAAAAAACATGGCAAGATCACTTTATCATGGGCTGAATTTATTTCCACAATTATGCAGCAATTTTATCCATTAGCTAATTTACAAAAGGCTATCATGAATTGGAAAATTTTTAGACAACTTAAGGGACAAAGTGTTGAATATTACACTCAAGAGTTTAGAAGAAGGGCTTTATTACTTGCAATTGATTTGCATAGCCAAGAGACTTTGCTGAAATATATAGGTGGTTTACACAACTATATTATACATACTATCCTTATGTTCAATCTTGCTAGTCTAGATGAGGTTTGTGTCTAAGCCACACATTTAGAGGCTAGAGGTAAACAATATTTTGATGGGAATGAGGGTAGTGAATTTAAAGGAAAAGGTAGAAAAAGAAATGCAAACTCTAGGAAAGAAAAAGGAAAATTATTTTGTAAAACTGTTCCAAAACAAGCCACGATGAAGACCATTGTTGGAAACTTCATCCATAATTGAAGCCAAAAAATTTTAAAACCAAAGATAAGGCCAAATAAAAGGGAAAAATGGTTTCAATTGTTGAACAAGACTTAGGGTCTGAATCAGGTGATGAAACTAAAAGCATAGCCATGGTACTAAAGAACATAAAGGGGAAAGATATTGTAAAGGAAACAAATCCCAGTTCTAGCACTTTAAACTGTCACATAGAAGCTCCAAATGAAGAGAGGAGGATAAAGCTATTTCATCTGAGGATAATAGCCAAACACACAAATATATACACACTATTTGACAGTGGGTCACAAGCGAATCTCATCTTAGAAGACTTAGTCAAGAAGCTGAAACTTGAAACCATTCCACATCCAAAGCCATATCCACTTGGATGGATTTGCAAGGATGCTAATTTACAAGTTTCAAGGAAGTGCATGTTGCACTTCGCCATAACAGCTCATTATGTTGACTTGGTTGAATTAGATGTGGTACCGCTTGACATTACAGGTGTGGTGTTGGGTAGTCCATACTTATATGACAGAAAAGCGATCTTCCATCACCATGAGAATCATTAGGGGAATTTTGAGGTCTAAAATGGTCCTCCTAAGGAAATAATAAAATAATAGCTAAACCAATAAAATAATATTTATGAATTTTCAATTCAATTTTTGCACCATAATCAATGTAACCATAGTTAAATTCAATTCAAAATTTGTAATAAAATAAAATTAATAAAAAAATTGTATTAATGTGACTATAAATAAGAAGGAGCTTTTCAAGAAAAAATCCTTATCATTGAACAACTAATGCATTTGTCCTTTGTACTTAAATAACTTAAAATAAAATATAAGTATAAATTTGTAAATTCTTAATTATATTATATGATATTAATTAAAATTTATATTATTTAAATTGTATAATAACATGTAATTAATATACTATATAAAAATAATATAATATAATAAATGTATAGGGATATGCATTGTTTCTTTCAAGAAATATGAAATGACAATAATATATTTTTATTCAAAAAGTGTAAAATGACATTTATTATGAGTACTTTACTTTGACTTTAAAAGTAATTAGAGCACTACCATGGTTAACCATGAGTGTGTATCCACCATTGAGAATGTGACAAGTAAGTACCTTTAACTCAAGCAATGCCACCTCAACCATTAGGGATGATGTTATCCCCTAAAATGTGATTGGTTCTCATAAAGTTAATTTTGATTGTACATTTTCCTTAGGAGGCCCATTTTAAACCTCAAAATTTCCCTAATGAAGTACCATTTGTTCAAGGATGGAAAGGAATTTATTGTGACAGCACATAGGAAGAGGCTAGAATCGTCTTTAGTGAATGCAGGGCAGTTGAAAAGGCTTGTCAATGCAAGTCAAAACTTGACTTTGTTGATGATTAGGCAAAAATATTTTGTACATAATACTTTTCATGTTATTGCTGATGTAAATGATGAAATGTTTAAGTCTGAAAGCAGGTCATCTTTGGAAGAAGATGACAATATGTTGCAGAAAGTGTCTTTGGTGTCGATCGGTGCAGAGAACAAAGTGTCAGTGCAAAGTGGTGCAAAAATCCGAGGGTGAAGCATGCAAGCAAAGAGGGCACAAAGTTCAGCAAGGGTCTGTTAGGTTCCTATATTACTAGTATAGTCCCTTATTTTTGTTAGTGTAACCCCCTTATTGTTATTATTGTACCCATGTAACCCCCATATTGTTATTATTGTGGCCTTAAATTATTATTTTTAGGTCAGCTAGGATTACATTGTCGCCCCACTAGGATTACATTGTGGCCCCATGGACTCCTATATATAGAAAGGAGGTTTTTTAATTTGTATCATCCAAGAATTGTTCATTCATGTAGTGTATTGGAGGTTTCCCCCTCGAAGTGGATTATTTCTAAGGCGTTGATATCTCTTTTCTTCTATTTTTGGAGCTGGTTTCACAACATTTGGTATTAGAGCTTTGGATTCTATGGTTTCATTGCTCCAAATAGGTCATTGTGGAATTTTCGCTATAACTTGTTTTCTACAAAGGTTTTAGAGTGCGAAGATGAAATCCTAAGGAACATCATCGCAAAATTTTAGAGCTTGGTTCGCAATATTTTCGGAGATATGATCTGTGGAAGTTAGGGCATTTTGCAGGCTCCTGAATTTCACTTAAAAAGGTTATCTCAGAATTTTCACTAAAAACTTTTTTTCTACGAAGGCTCAGAAGCTGAAATTTGTAGAGCGCGACACCGCAATCCTGAGGCCCATCATCGCAAAATTTCAGAGCTTGGTTCATAATATTTTCAGAGATATGATCTGTGAAAGTTAGGTCTTTTTCAGGCTCCCAAATTTCATCTCAAATAGGTGATCGTGGGAAAATATTCATAACTATCTCTCTGAGCATTGGATTGGAATGCTGTAAAAAGTGACTAGAAGTACATGGACTGTAGTTTCCTTTCTATAAATTGCAGAGCCAAAGGAGCAAAAATTGACACGTGGCAAGTCATACAAGTTTTCTCTACTGAACCAATCCATAATTATGTCATTGTGGTAGATTGGACATAACTTTGACTTGAAGAATCCAAATCAAGTCAAACCTATGGAATTTGAAAGAAGATTTAGAGGAATACTATAGATTCGAATTTCAGATATTGAGGATCTGCAAGCACAGAGATAAGTCAATTTCAATATTGAGCTCATCAAAAGAAAGTAAAAGGTGTGTATTTTTTTTCTGAATTGCGTAAGTCTTGTTTGAAGAGTCAAGTTGAATTAATTCCAAGGGAATATTGTAGAATAGATATCAGTATTGGATTCTAAAATGGCCCCTAAAAAGAATTAAACACCTATTAAGCCTTTAGAAGGCTCTATTATGACTCATGAAGATGAAGAATGGCAACATGACATATCAAAATTACAAGATCAAGTGCAACAAATTTCGCTCTCGCAAAGAGCAACAAAAAATGACATAGAAGTTTTGAAGAAAGGCGTGGAAACTAAGATTGATGGTTTGAAGAAAGGCGTGGAATATAAGATGGATGGCATGGAAGCTGGCATGGAATCTAAGATGGATGACATGGAAGCTAAGATGGAAAACATGAAGAATGATCTAAAAGCAGACATGGAAGGTTTGACAAAATTGATACAAGAAATGTTTCCTAATGGTGAAAATATAGTAGAGGAAACTCATGATGAGAACAAAATAAATGTTAATCGTGAATTTATAAACTCTAATGTTGGAGGGAAGAACCACCATATTCCAAAAATGGATATGAGGAAGTTTGATGGAAAGGATCCTGTAACATGGATACTACAGATGGAGCAATATTTTGATCTCAATAATGTGCAAAACACATAAAAGGTACGCATTGCAACTTTACATTTAGAAAAAAATACATTTGTATGGTATCGATGGCTTTGCTCCTATAAAAAAATTGTCACTTGGTCAATTTTTATAGAGGAAATGATAGCACATTATGAGGATACAAAGAGCAACACTTTCTTTAGCCAATTGATAAATCTCAAACAAAAGTGTTCAGTGGGGGAGCACATTGAGGACTTCCAAAAATTGAATATAAGGGTAACTGATATTCTAGAGGAACATAAGATTGACCTCTTCATAAGTAATTTAAAGGATAACATCCAACATGAAGTTTGCGCTTTGGAACCTGATTCATTGGAGAAGGCATTCAAGTTGGCAAGAAAAATTGAATATAAAATTATGGCGACAAGGAAGCCTACCACTCACTTCTATAAAGATGGAAGTGTTGCTACTCCTAGATTTCCACAACCTACAAGGTTGACACCACAACAATTGGAAGAAAAAGGAGCAAAAGGGATTTGCTACAGTTGTGATATAAAATACACTAAAGGTCATAAGTGTGCTGAGAAGAAATTATTTTACATAGATTGTGAAGAGGAAGAAGAAAATGAACAAGAATCTTCAAAAGAAGAGGATATACACCAGGAACCAGCCCTAGAAGAGGAAGAAATGAGTCTGACCATATCATGTAATGCATTGGCATGAATTACCACTCCTCAAACTCTCAAGATAGAATGACATATCAAGAAGAAAAAGGTAATAGTGTTGATTGATTCAGGTAGTACCCATAATTTTATTCATTGTAAGGTAGCCAAGGAATTGAATTGTTTCCTATACCTAGTATCAGAATGTCAAGTGATGGTTGCAAATGGAGGAACTATAAATTGCTCTGGAAAATTTCATAATGTCAAGCTAACCATGGGGGAATATGTGTTAAATAGTCCAATTCTTTCCATTCCTATGGGAGGTGTTGATGTTGTACTAGAAGTACAATGGTTACAATCTTTGGGGACGGTAGCTTTTAATTTTCAAGAAATTTTCTTGAAATTTTTTTCAGAAGGAAAGGAACTCGAATTACGGGGTATTGCAGAGAAGCCAGGAAAGATAATAAGCTCTAATTTCATGAAAAATCTTCTAAAGAAAGAACAATGAGGTGTAATTGCACAATTATGCTCACTAGAAGTTTCAACATCAAAATCATCTATTTCTGCAGATATCCAAAAAGTCTTGGACAATCATTCCAAGGTGTTTGAAACTCCCAAACGACTCCCACCTATTCTTTTTCATGATCATGCTATTCATTTGATTTCAGGAAGTGTTCCTCCAAACATTAGGCCTTATAGATATCCTTACGTCCAAAAGAGCGAAATTGAACGTATGATTGCAGAAATGTTAGAGGCGGGTATAATTCAACCTAGTCAAAGTTCTTTCTCTACTCCTGTAGTATTGGTACACAATAAGGATTGGTCATGGCGCATGTGTCCGGATTATAGGGAGCTCAATAAGCTCACCATTAAATATAAATGTCCCATTCCTATGATTGATGAATTATTGGATGAATTACATGGAGAAATTTATTTTACCAAGTTGGATCTTCATTTAGGATATCATCAAATTAGAATGAAGACTGAAGATATTCCAAAAACAAAATTTTGAACTCATGAGGGTCATTATGAATTTTTGGTCATTCCTTTTGGCCTTACCAATGCACCTTCTACATTTCAAGGGTTGATGAATTCCATTTTCAAGCCCTTCCTTAGAAAATTTGTGCTAGTATTTTTTGATGATATACTAATCTACATCAAGTCTTGGAAGGATCATGTTCAACATGTTGAAAGGGTGCTCAAACTATTGCAGGACAAACAATTCTATGCAAAAACATCCAAATGTTTCTTTGGTGTACAAGATGTGGAATATCTGGGTCATATTGTATCTCACGAGGGTGTTAAAGTAGACACTAACAAAATTAAATCCATTAAGGAATGGAAAGTCTCGACAACCATAAAGCAGTTGTGAGGATTTCTCGGGTTAATAGGGTATTATCCCAAGTTTGTTAATAATTATGGGAGAATAGCAGCACCTTTAATCCGACAGTGGAATTCAGATCATCAGGGTCACCAGCCCAATTAGAATCAGTGAAACCAGTCAATAAGGGGGATGCTCCTGCACTGTAATGAATCCCAAACTGAACTGTACCTCAAATATATCGAAGTATTCTTTTAGCTTCTTTCCAGTGACTTTCATGAGGTTGGTGCATAAACCGAGTGATAAGACCAATGGCAAAGGAAAGGTTAGGACGGGTATGGGTTAGATACAAAATTTTACTAACAAGTTGACGATATAAGGTAGCATCAACTTCAGGGGTAGTACAGTTGACTGAAAGCTTGACTCCAGACTGAAAGGGAGAAGGGGCAAGCTTACATTCTTCCATGTGAAAGTGGTGTAGAATATCACAACCATACTTGGACTGAGAGAGGGTAATGCCTTCCTTGGATTGCAAGACTTGAAGACCAGGGAAATAATGCAAGTGTCCTAAATCTGTCATTTCAAACTTCTTTTTGAGGCTAGACTTCACATGATCTATATGGTTTGGATCACTACCAGTAAGGATAAGATCATCAACATAAAGAACGAGGATGGTGAATGAATTACCCACTTTCTTGGTGTAGACAATGTTGTCAAAATGACACCTAGAAAATCCATTATCTAAGAGAAATCTATCCATTTTGGCATACCAAGCCCGAGGATCTTGTTTGAGACCATAGAGAGACTTCCTAAGGTGAAAAACAAGGCTGGAATCTTTTTGGATAAAGCCAGGGGGTTGTTCCATGTAAATTTCTTCATGCAAATCTCCATGTAAGAAGGCGGATTTAACATCCATCTGATGGACTTCCCATTTGAAGGAGGCAGCAAGGGAAAGAACAAGGTGGATAGAATTCATTTTGGAAACAAGGGAGAAGGTTTCAGTATAGTCAATGCCTTCAACTTGTGAAAAACCTTTAGCAACAATACGAGATTTATGTCTATCCACTTTTCCATATGGCCCAAACTTTGTTTTGTAAACCCATCTGCATCTGATAAGTTTTCTTCCTATTGGAAGAGGAACAAGATCCCAAGTATTGTTTGCCAATACGGAATGATACTCTTCATTCATAGCTTCATCCCAATCTAGATGACTGGAGGCTTCTTCACAGGTTTTTGGATCTAGTTTTTCTGGAACTTGAGCCAATAAGGAAGAGGCTCTTTCAAACTGAGAACGTGTACATCGTCGATCGGCAGGGTCACCTGAAAGAGAACCTGTTGCATCCCGAGTAGAGCGGACCCATCTTGGAAGCGATGGAGTATAAGGAGAAATTTCACGAGCTGGAGGAGAATTGCCATCCTCGCTATCATCATATGAACTAGAAGGAATGCTATTAAAAATATAAGAGAGAGAGAGAGAGGTGGCACATATGCTGAATCAGCCTCACAGGCCAAAGGTGGCACACTCGCCGAACTAGGCTTGCAGGCTGATATATTTTCATCAAACTTTACATCTCTTCTAATGATTATATTTTTGGATTTTGGTTGAAGAAGTCTATATCCTTTGACATCTTCAGAATATCCAACAAAAATACATTTTTCACTCTTAGGTTCTAAGGCTTTATGTTTTGCATCTGGAATATGGGCCCAAGCATCACTTCCAAACACATGAAAGTGACTTACGTCTGGTTTCATGGAGCTCCATGTTTCTTCTGGAGTTATATTCTTTAAAACCTTAGTAGGAGTGCGATTTACTATGTAATTTGCACAGTTAATGGCTTCTACCCAAAAATTGAGACCAATTCCTTTAGATTTAAGCATACAATTAGCCATTTATTTTAAGGTGAGATTCTTCCTTTCAACTACACCATTTTGTTGTGGAGTATATGGAACAGTATGTTGCAATTGAATGCCATGCTCAGTGCAGAATTTGATAAATTTGTTGTTAACATATTCTCCGCCATTGTCTAATCTTAACTTAAGAATTTGATGTTCAGATTGTTTCTCAACAAAGGCCTTAAAGGACAAGAACATGTTAAAAAATTCACTCTTGAGTTTTAAGAAATATACCCAAGTGCATCTGGAAAAATCATCAATGAAAGTTAAGAAGTACTTGCAACCAGAGAAGGAAAAAATAGGAAGTGGACCACATAAATCACTATGCACAAGCTGCAAAGGGGTTGAAGCGTGCCAAGAGGCACGTTTGTCAAATGATGTTTTCCAAGTACACATCTGGAGCAAACACCATCTCGGAAAGACACCATAGGAAGGCCCATCACCATATTTTCCTTACATACAGTTTTAAGAGAGCGATAGTTTATGTGACCAAATCGCTCATGCCAAAGTTTGCTCACATCATCATTATGAGCAAAAAAAATAGAGGGAAGAGATGATGACCCAAAGTTGTCAAACTTATACAACCTTATGGAATCATCAGCAATGACAGTAGCTAAAATATGTTTAGGATCTTTGAGGTCCTTGATTGCAACATCATGAGGTGAGAATTCTACTATTTTCCCTTCACCTAAATGAGTTATCTGATAAATAGATAGAAGGTTGCGTGACAAGGTAGGAACACATAGTACATCATTAAACTGACCATTATCCAAATGAATGGTTCCAGATCCTACAACACTAAGAGATCTATCATCACCAACATAAATATGTTTGGTGTTACAATCATTTAAAGAAGAAAACATGGATTTATTTTTAGCCATGTGGTAAGAAGCTCCAGAATCATTGAGCCAGTCATGAGAAGGAGAAGAAGAAGATACATTTAATGCATAACCAGATCTTGATGCTTGACAACCACAAGCAAAAAGTGCCATGCCTAAAGATGAAGGTGAAGATGCTCCAAATTGATGTTGTGCTTCTTCATTGCTTCTTCTAAGGCTTCCGTCTTCTTAAAACATTTGGACTCTATATGGCCATCCCAAATGAAAAATTTGCAATGTCTATCTGTCTTCTTCCCTTTGTTTTGATTTGCCTTATTATTTTGGTGATTTTATTTTTCAGTTTGCCGTTGAAATTGCTTAAGGCCCTTGTTTGGTTTAGGACCATGATTTTTAGGATACTGCTTCTTGGGATTCTTTTGATATGGTTGTTGTTGGGCTGTTAAGGATTTCTTAGAAGCATTTCCATCAGTGATAAGACCAAGGTGTAAAAGTTTTTCTTGTTCTCTTATCAACGAATCACAAAAGGCATCAAAAGAGGGATTCTTATAGGTGGTTCCTGAAGAAATGATGGCTTCTCTGGTGGAATGGAAAGCGGAAAAAAATATAGAGTATGCAGGACCAAGCTTAGGAAGAATGCAATATATGAGGCTACCATCATCAATTTTGATCTTACAACCTTCTAAAAGAATTCCGAGGGTCTTAAATTTGGACAAAAAATCTTCAATGGAGGAGAAATTATTGGGGTCCAAAGTAAGTAACTCATTTTTAAGTTGGTGGGTCCGGATTTGATTTTGAATGCCAAAAACAGTTTTTAGCTTTTCCAGGGCCTCATCAAGGGTGTTAATGTCAAGGATATGAAATCGAAGATCTTGAGCAATGGACATTCCTATCAACCCTCGTGCTTGATATTGTTTATTTTCCCATTTAGCAGCTTTATCATCATCGGAAGGTTTAGTTTCTTTTCCTGTGGCTATTCTATAAAGCCCTTTACTTCTAAGTATATCTACCATGTGAGGTAGCCACTGGAAATAATTGGTGCTATTAATAATAACCGGGCATGCACTTTCCATTTAAAAAAAAATAAAAAAAATAAAAGCTGTGAAATGCTAAAACTAACTGCTCCAATGGAAATATCTCGAAAAATTAGGCCGTTTAAAAAAAAACGGCTCAAAAAACGGCTTTCGGATGAAGAAGTTATGCCTTTTGAAACATCTGAGTTGTAGATGTCAAATAGTTACGGGAACGAGATGAAGTGCGGCTTTTTTTTTTTAATTCCGCCCCTTTGAACAAATTTTTTTTACAAAAGAAGTTTGAGAAGGAGACTTGAACCCAAGACCAAGAGAGATAGTAAAAGGATCACGTTATTGTATGAAAGGAGGAAGGGTTTTTTTTTTACTCTTATGTGTGCGTGCATTTTCCTACACAAAAAAACACAAAAACCGAGCCAAAAAAAAAAAAAAAAAAGAAATGAAAAGCCTTACGGTAGAATGTTACATTTTCGGTTAGCCTTACCAGCAACTATCACTTTTTTCACTATTTTTGATTTCCTGAGATCGCACAAAGACGCAGGGAAAGAGCGTACGTAGCAAAAAAAATCCCTTTTCCTGTTTCTGATTTGCCGAGATCGCACGGAGCGCACAACAAAGAGCATACATAGAGAAGAGGGTATAGATCCAGCAAATAAATAAAACCTTAATACCAAAAATAAACAGAAAAAAAACTGAAATAAGCAGAACTATTAACAAATATAACTGCAAAATAGATGCTTTATACCTCCAGATCTAAATTGACATAACTTGGGCAACCAGAAACCTTTTCGCATGAAACAAAAGGTGTTCCTCACTATAATAGACGCTCCAGACACAACCGAGTAGTTCTCCAAGCCCAAAAATGTTCAGAAATAGTAGATCTACAAAACGACATTCGCATGTAGTCAAACCGGCTTTGGATTTTGATCAACAACGGACGTGACCCTCAAAATAGCTTTGATACCATGTAGGAATTTACAGGGTAAGTTCTATAGATCAAGAACCAAATGTCACCACTCACAAACAGATCACAAATCAGTACACCAGTATAATCACTTTGTTAAAAACCTCAAAGAGGGAAATAGTCCACGCCCTAAGCCAACGCGACCACTTCAGGGAATTTATTAATATAAAAAGAAAAGTTACATATGTTTCTCTCATAAATGGTTACTAGAAAAATGACCCTCCATGCTCTTTAAATAGAGATCATGGACCAATCAGGTGTTAAGCCACGGATCAAGTGTCGTTAATACCAAGGTGAGAGATAACTGTCAGATCACTACAAATCATGACCATCGGATTATAAGTTACAAATGTACATGGTAAAGAAACACACTTTATCTAACTCTACGCTAGACTAAGTTATTCTTAACTATTTCCTATGTGTCGGAATATCCTAACAGAAGAAAGAATTTTTTTGGGATGGCCTTAAATCTGATATTCAAAAGTTTATGGCGGAATTTTTGGTTTGCCAGCAGAATAAAGTTCAGACAATTAAGACCCCGGGTCTTCTACAACCTTTATCCATTCCAAGTAAATGTTGGGAAGAGATTTCAATGGATTTGATCACAGGTTTACCTAAGTCCGAAGGAAAGAGTGTCATAATGGTGGTAGTTGATAGACTTACCAAGTATGCACACTTTTGTGCATTATCTCATCCATTTAAAGCAAGTACAGTTGCTACTACATTTATGGAAACAATTCAAAAGCTACATGGAAACCCAAGGGTTATTGTGAGCGACAGAGATCCCATTTTTATTGGAAATTTGTGGACGGAGTTATTTTCTTGTTTGGGTACTCAATTAGCTCATAGCTCATCTTATCATCCTTAATCCGATGGTCAAACTGAGATAGTAATAAATGTTTGGAAGGATATCTTCGTTGTTTTGTATATGATAAACAAACACAATGGGTCAAGTGGTTACCTCTCGCTGAATGGTGGTATAACACTTCCTTCCATACTGCAGCAAAAATGACCCCATTTATGGCACTTTATGGATATCATCCACCATCCATCACATCATATTCAAGAGAAAATTTGAAGGTTCAAGCAGTGGAAGATCACATCGAGCATCAATAAGAAGTTCTCCAACTCTTAAAGGATAACCTGAATTTGGAACAAAATCGAATGAAACAACAGGCAGATCAACATCGCAGCGAGAGAAGTTTTGATGTAGGAGACTGGGTATTTTTACGGCTACAACCATACAAACAAATGTCCCTTAAGCAAGCTAAGAAGGATAATAAATTATCACCAAAGTACTATGGTCCTTACAAGGTGTTGCAAAATATTGGTACTATGGCATACAAATTGGAGCTTCCTGCTTCTTCACGAGTGCATCCAGTTTTCCATGTTTCATGCTTAAAGAAGGTTATAGGTGAAAATCTTCCACTTCAAACAATATTTCCAGAACTTGATGAGGAAGGAAAAATCATATTGGAACTTGAAGCGGTCACGGAAACAAGAACTCGACAACTACGGAATCGATCAATTTCAGAGTATCTCATCAAGTGGAAGAACTTACCCACTGAAGATTCTACATGGGAGGATGAGAATTTTATACAGAAGCACCCAGAGCTACTCAAGCGTTGAGGACAACACTTTTTGAAGGAGAGGGGCATGTTAGGTCCCTATATTACTAGTATAGTCCCTTATTTTTGTTAGTGTAACCCCCTTATTGTTATTATTGTACCCCTGTAACCCCCATATTGTTATTATTGTGCCCTTAAATTATTATTGTTAGGTCGGCTAGGATTACATTGTGGCCCCATGGACTCCTATATATAGAAAGGAGGTTTTGCAATTTGTATCATCCAAGAATTGTTCATTCATGTAGTGTATTTGAGGTTGACCCCTCGAAGTGGCTTATTTCTAAGGCATTGATATCTATTTTCTTCTATTTTTGGAGCTGGTTTCACAACAGGGTCATTGCTAGTTTCAAAATGGCAGATTGGTATGGCAGGAAAACTTGGTTGGGAATCGACACAAGTACATGGCTCATTCAGAATTTTTTTTTCATAAGGACAGTTGGCAAGGTGAATCTCAATTTTAGTTTCCTTTGAAGTTAGACCATTGTAGAAACAATATGTATTCTGCAATTTTTAGTTGTTGTTCAACAAATTCCAAAAATTTGCATCATGACATAGTCAAGGTTAGCAACAGTTGGTCAACAGATTCAAGGAAGAATTTATCTCTTTATGAGAAGCTCAATTTGATGAATTCAAGGAGATTTTAGTGGTTCAAGGTTGGAAGAGTGGAGAATCAGTCTCCTTATCTTCAATTTCTGTAATTCAGAGAGCTTTTGGGGTCCAAACGCTTCCCATTTGGGAGGTGTGATCAGGAGATCATGTCCTAGTTGAAAAAATTCTCAAGATGGAACTACTCAAAATTGGTTGCAATATGAACGACCGGAAAGGCCTCGTCGTTATGATTCTGGCGCCGTGAATGGGACTCAAATCCAATGTCGTATGTGAAATTTAATGAGGTCTGAAATCACCCAATAACCTCCAAAACAAGATTTTTTGACCAAAAGAATTTTTCATTGCAAAAAAAAAAAAAAATGGAAAAAATTCATTTTTTTATTAAGTTTTTCTAGGCCTGTTGGAGGGTGCCATGTGGCCTGCCCAGAGGCTGCCACGTGGCCCTGGACCATTGGTTAAAAATTTGTTGCAAAGTTGGGAGGGCAAGGGGGATCGAACCCTTGACCCGACTCCTCAGGCAGAGGTTGACCCGACCAACATGGCAAAGTAGATGTTGTTGAACGGAAGTTCGGGCGACATGTAAACGCGAGTCGGGTCATCGGATAACGGGTGGTTGAACGAGTCGGGTCATTGGTAAACACAGTCAGGTCATGTATTTTGTTAAACGGGCAGAAGGTTGGGGGGCTAGCCCCTCAAGGCCAGTCCCATTGCCATACGGCCACCTGCAGAGAACCGTGGCATAAACATTTCAATCGACTGAACAATGGGCCTTAGCACCTTGGTGCTAGCCCTTTTCACATGTGACCTGTAGGCCATGACCGAGGGAGCGGGATTTAACCTTATCCGCCAACACAAACGGTTTTTCGAAAAGTCATCATGTGAACGCGTTGTTAACTGACAGTTAAAATTTATTTTAACCCCTAAATTAGCACGTGGTTCTTCCTAATTGACCTATCCACCTATTCTGGTGGATTTAACTGGAGTTCCTCCAGCTTTGGAGGAGGTTTTCTAGTGCCACTAGGAAAAATCTTGTTTGGGTCATAACTTTCACAATACTGAACCAAATTGGACGAAATTTTAGTCAATTTTGGGTTTCTTGAGAATTTTGGAGAGCTTGGGACAGGTTGTAGAGCAAAAAGAGGTGTTATACTGCCATTGTTTCTTCAAGGAAGAGGAGAGGGCTACCATGGCCATCAGGAAGATGGAGCTATTTTGGGTTGTACTTCAATGTTTGAGGTGAAACAAAAGCCATTTTTAGCTTATTTCCATCTTCTGAAGTCAAATTCACAGCTTTTTGTGCCTGTTTAGGCATATTTTTCATTGTATAACCATTTTGAGAAACTTAATAGAGCAAGGGCATGCCCATTGGGAGCCTTGGACCCAGCAGATGTAGCCCAGAAGGGGTGAAATGCCTCATCAGTTTGCTATGTTATGCTATGGTGAATTTATCTTGCTGTGTATTTCTGATATAATATGTTAAAAAATCAACTTATTTAACATTTCCTCACACAAAAACTTAGAAACAATTACCAAAAACATTTTTTTTAACCTGCAAGACATGGAGAATATTTTGCACACTACATTAAATGGAAATGGACACTTTGCATAGCATTACAAATAGTTCCATTTTCAGATCAAGGAAGGGTGTCGAACACTGTCGAAAATGCACCCAAGAGACAAATGACTTAATGTAATCACCTAACCAATTCAAATTAGGTTTTCAGTTTCAATCGAGAATGCACCCGTACAGTTTAACTTAGTTACAAAATTGTTTGTCGACAAGTGATACAAAAAGTGTTGTTGATGTCGATGTCGTCTTGGCTTGGAATGCTTGATTTTGTAGCATATTCAACTTGATTTATTTGATTAAAAGATGTGATGTGAAGATCTCTTTATCGAGTTGATGATGTGTCACATAAATGCCTTGTTCTTATTTGTGCTTGTTTGCTCCAGCTTGATTACATGAGATTGATTAATTAAGTGTGATGACATGCATACTTAAGCGTGCTTATGTGCATGTAGTTGTGTAATTCTGTGTACCATATGACAAGAAGAGTGGTTTAAGAAATTGGACACAAATCATGCACACTCATTCATTACACACGGTGTACCTAAGATCCCCTTATTCAATTTCGGACAGATCTAGGACACAATCACCACAAAAAAAAAATACCCTTTATTAAAATTTGGAGTAAATAATCTTTCAGCTTCACAACATCTTCATTGGAATTGAAGTTCTAGAACTGTTCGGAAGAAAAATTTCTTCAAAAATTGACTCAACCTCCTACAATAATGAGTTTTCCTTTGAAAAACTGATCAATCCAAACTTTAAAAAAAAATCAATCAATATCACTCCACGAACTACAAAACATTGAAACACACCTTATTTCTCCAAATTACAAAAGGAAACTTGTCACTACAAAAAATATCACCTTATCACTCCAAACAAATCAACCTATCCATTATTATTTTAAAATCTTCTTATCATTCCATCACTACAAAGAATAATAAATTATACATATTTCCCACAAAACATTTCTAAACCCTTATGTCTACCTTTTAAAAATTCTCATATAAATCTCTTCTCCTAATTCCTTAAAAACTCTCTTATAAATATTCCCACTAACTCTCTCATGGAAACTCTCAACTCATTCTCTCTCGTGGAGACATTAATACACATTAATATGGAGTGTATGCATTCACATAAAATTTAAGAATATAGCCACCATAAATTAGAGGATTGATGGCATTAAATATGTCTCATCCAATGCGGAAAATTTCTTACTCACAACCACCCAACTTAATTATTCTATTTGTTTTAGCATACCAACTTCAAAAATTCTCAACCTAGCATGATCCGGTGGATATCGGTGGCCTCCCACCTATTCCATTTGGACCCACAGCATCAATTCTTTCGGTTTTTCAGCTTCAACATAGCTTACTATTTATAGCAAGTTTTCGGGTCCTACGCACCCGAAGCCGTTTTGGGGCATTAATAATCCGAGTGGATATTGGTGGCCACCCATCGAGTCCATTTGAACCCCCACCATCAGTTATTTCAGTTTGTAAGTTTCGGCACAACTTACTATTTTTAGCAGATTTTCGGGTCTTAAACTTCCGGAGCCGTTTTGAGGCCCTAAACGACGTTTTTTGGGAAAACGGAGAGCAACATGGGTCCATGGACCGATGTTGCTCGTTCAAAAATTGAAGTCCTCGGATAGATCTTTGTAACGAGCTATTGAGCGCGTCAAACGGAGATCGGATGCCAAAGTTACGCCCCCGGGAAGTTGAACCACCAATTTACCCAAACGGGACCCACAGTTTTGGCGCTTCATCTCCTACAGTTAGGGTTTTGGACGTTTCGGATTCTACATTGTTTCTCAACAATAAATAGGCCCTCAAGCCTCATTGTAAGACAGTTCAGGGGGCTGGGAGCCGATACATCTCTTCTCAGAGATAAGCGCTACCAGTGCCCTAGCTCGCCCCATCTCCATCATGTCTGCATTGTAACACAGTTCAGGGGCTGGTAGCCGCCACATCTCTTCTCAGGGATACGCTGCCAGTACCCTAGCTCATCTATTTCCATTATGTCTGTAATAGGCCTACGAGCCTCAATGTAACACAGTTTAGAGGCCTGCGTACGCTACATCTCTTCTCAGAGATATGCTACCAGCGCCCTAGCTTATTTCCATTATGTTTGTAAGCTTATTGCAGTCATTCTTTTATTAATAAATTGAAGCATTATTTCCGCTGCATCTCTGTATCTATGGTTATATCTGTATTCTGTTGCGTTCCTGCATAAAATCCGGATCAGTGGTATCAGAGTGGGTCTGCTCTTTCTCTGTTTTTCTCTTCATGTCCCCAACGCGGCCAGGGTATAAGGAGTTCAACCTCGCAACCCCGACGACCCCCCATGGCGGAAGGAAAGAAAGACGAGGGAGCAGGAGATCTTGTCAAAATCTTGCTCGAGGATGCCCTCGAGAAACAGAGGAACGTGATGATTTTTTTTTTTTCTTCAGATCCTTCAATGGCTGCCCAGCGGTGGCACATCTACATCCAGCGCATCTAAATCCAACACCAAGTTCAGCAAAATTTTCCCCCCCATGGAGGAACTTAACGCAATGGAGACCATTGCTTCCTAAGGAGGGAGGAATGATCCAGGTGGATATCGGTGGCCTCCCACCTATTCCATTTGGACCCGCAGCATCAATTCTTTCAGTTTTCCAACTTCAGCACAGCTTACTATTTATAGCAGGTTTTCGGGTCCTGCACACCCGGAGCCATTTTGGGGCATTAATAATCCAGGTGGATATTGGTGGCCACCCATCAAGTCCATTTGAACCCCCACCATCAGTTATTTTAGTTTGTAATTTTCGGCACAACTTACTATTTTTAGCAGTTTTTCGGGTCTTAAACTTCCGGAGCCGTTTTGAGGCCCTAAACGACGTTTTTTGGGAAAATGGAGAGCAACATGGGTCCATGGACCGATGTTGCTCGTTCAAAAATTGAAGTCCTCGGATAGATCTTTCTAACGAGCTATTGAGCGCGTCAAACGGAGATCGGATGCCAAAGTTACGCTCCCGGGAAGTTGAACCACCAATTTACCCAAACGGGACCCACGGTTTTGGCGCTTCATCTCCTACGGTTAGGGTTTTGGACGTTTCAGATTCTACATTGTTTCTCAACAATAAATAGGCCCTCGAGCCTCATTGTAAGACAGTTCAGGGGGTTGGGAGCCGATACATCTCTTCTCAGAGATAAGCGCTACCAGTGCCCTAGCTCGCCACATCTCTATCATGTCTGCATTGTAACACGATTGGTGGTCGTACATACATCTCTTCTCGAGTCTGTGCACTATGCCTAAGCATCTATTTCCATTATATACCTTAATAGGCTTAGAGCTTCGGTGTAACACGGTTAGAGGGCTGCGTACGCTACATCTCTTCTCGGTCTGTACCGGCGCCTAGCTTATTTCCATTATGTTTGTAAGCTTATTGCAGTCATTCTTTTATTAATAAAATGAAGCATTATTTCCGCTGCATCTCTGTATCTATGGTTATATCTGTATTCTGTTGCGTTCCTACATAAATCCAGATCATAGCTCCCCGCAGCTTCAATTCTCAAAATAATTGTGGTGAATGGTAAACTCATCCCCTGAAGGAGATCTGCAATTTGATGGATATAATGGTGGAGAAAATTGACACAAACAATGAGAGAATTCAACCCCTGAAACAAAATTCAGATGGGCCACCACGCTTCTGTTGCGCACTACTTTCTACAAAATTCAAGCTTGGAAAATATAATAAAATTTGAGGCCTTTCAGCTTTGGGTCTTCACTCAGCATCTTTTATCATGATCAAAATATATGTTTGATGTCACGCTATAATCCACTTCATATATTTATGTCAGCACAAGCAAATAAAATATTGAGACAACCATTGTAATCGACCTAATATAAGGGCACAAACCAAATATTATATCAAAATCAAGGCAAAACATAACGTGAAAAGAACTTACACCTATGCAGAAATATTTCATGATCCAACATCCTCTGTCGTACTCAATGTGCCTTCTTGGGCAGAAAACAATTTCTCATCATAGAATGATTACATTCTAAACTTAATCCCTCAAATTTCTTCTTAACAGAGAGCTGCCATGATTTTTCTTCTTCGTTGCAATGCGAATTTGAAACCTTATTTTTTTGCAGAATTTATCAAGCTGCATTACGTACTTCGCAAAAGAAAAAATCTTGTCTCATGTTGCAACAATTCTAGGATCTCTCTCCTCTAAAATAACATCCACGAGCTTCAAAACCGTGATCGACTCACAACATTACAGGTATACCATACATCTTCTCTCCAATTTTTGGATGACAAATTATAATTTTTATGCACACGATCCTCCAGAAACACGGTATTAATAATTCTTTGCATAAATGGGAACAACATTAATAATACATTATCATCTATATATAACACAATCCATAATTTTTTGAACTCTAAAAACACGACACACTTGGCACTTACTGCATTACACGTTGGCTCTACTTAGATTTCAGCAACAACATAATAAAAATTCATAGCAATTGGCAACAAATAATTTGGCACAGGCTTCAACGGTCCTCCACTTGACTTCTTGCATGAAGGATCGATCGAGGTATTCTAAGAAATATCTTTTTTGTGTGCATATTACACCTACATGGATGTTGCATTCAAGAGCTGGCAGATCTGGAATCACACTGGCAATAAAGAGAAGGGATGACAACATTTTCCACCGATGCAGTGATGACAACAACGTTCACCCAAGGTAATATGCAACACACAAACACCATGGCTCTTTGGCTAGACACAAGCACATTTTTCAATCCTCGTGTGACTTTTGATCTTCACATGAAATTTTGCAACCATACCTCACATTTGTCAATTCCGATAAAATACAACAAGGAAAGAGTAGTGATAAGCTCATAGCTTCGAATTGCACGTAGGAACACAAAAGTTTCCAATGAATCTGAAATAGGGCACCACTGCTCAAGAAATCAACCTTCAGCTTTCAACACCAATTTATAATAAGAACCTACTTGAATAGCAGATCTCAAGGCAGCACAAGCTATTACATAATTCACTCAGCTCTTGCCCAAGCTCTGATACCACATGTTGAAAATAACAAAGAATTAACAGACACATAAAACACACCAAAAACATAGAAACACAGACATGGAGGAAAAGGCTTCAACCTCACATCATTCCTCACTATCATATTATTAAAACAATGGTATATTGCAAATAAATAGATGAGGAGAATGTGTCTCGAGATAGTGCATCGATATTGGACACTTTGGTTGAGACAATTTCTCAACCATACACCGATCTAGGACCCTAGTTAGGTGGAGAGAATCTCTATACCTAAACTAACTCCTAACTTAGAGGAACAACCCAATCTAGAGAGTTATGCATAAATTCCTAACTTTCAATATTTAATTTATTTAATTATTTTAATTTATTTTGGATTTATAATTGTTTATGAGAGAGGCTAACATGAATTTTTAGATCCTTTGAATTTGAATGCCTTATGTTTATTTCTTTAAAAGTTTCTCTACCCTGCGTGGTTTTCTTTGATAAACAAAGCGCAAACCTATGCAAGTTCTCAATTTAATACAGTGCGCATGCGCACTGGTTTTCACTGACCACCTGCGCACCCCCTGAAAATTTTTGAAAAACTAAATATTCTCTTACTTAGAGTCCGATGACAAATTTCTAGAGGGTCAACTTGACTTATACCAACCGTCAGATTCTGTTTGTGAACTCTTCCTAATTACCTTAGAGACTTTTTGACCGATCATCCTTTTTGCAATTTCAGGTAGGTTTTTCCCTGGTTTGATGAATTGCTATGTTTGGGAAAATAGATTCACTGCCTAGATCATTGTTTTTCTATCATTTCCCTTTAGAGCTCCTAGGTTTCTTGTTAGTCCTGCTTGTTTGAGTGATTTTTTCTTGCTTATTTGCAAAAAGAAACTTCTAGATGAGTGAAGTGTGATTTGTCTCAAAAAGTAGTCTTTTATGAAATTTCTTCTGCTACTTAAAGTGAAAAAATGATTTATTGTGCTTTTAGCAGAAAGAAATCATGAAAGTACACTGATAGGTATCGTTAGTTATATTATTAGTTAAGGGCTTTCATTTTTTGAAAAGTTTTTAAAATTTTTAGGGTTTTTATAGTTGTTTTTTATTTTTAAGAATTGAAGATTGTTTTCTCATAAAATTGTATATTTTGGATTTGAGTCAATGAAAATTTTCATTACAAAATGATATTGGTTATGCTTCAAAATGGAATTGATTTCTTAATGAAAAAGAATTTTTATGGGATGTTTTAGGAAATTTGTACTTCTTTGAGTTTGAAAAATCCTTCTAATTTCCGTTAAATGGGAATTCATGGAAACAAAGAATTTCATATTCATTGTTGATGCATTTAGAGTAATTTTTTGAGTTGACCACAACATCATTGAGTTTCATTTCCATACCCCTCTGTGTAAATGACATCCAAATTAGTACAACACTTAATAAAATTGATCTATATATTTTTACATTTTCTAGGGCTCATTGCAGCAATCTAGCTCAGGATTAGTGCTTTGGAATAGGGAGTAATTAACTTTACAAATAAAATAAAACAAACAAGTAGCATCTTGCAATAGGGAAAAACCCAATTGTTGCAATTTTTCTCTGGAAAGCTATTCTTAAAAGAGTCAAGCATGAGGTCATGTCAGACCCAGTGGAGTAATCGTAACTACTTCATTGGTAAAGATAGAAGATTTGCTCCTATTGTAAACGATAAACCTCAGATTAACCATTATCAAGGAGCATGGGATAAATTATTAGTAAACCTCATATTTACCATTTTGAGGAGCTTTCAAGGGGATTGAGATTCGATACTCTACCCTTGTGTGTATATCGGGCTACTGACTATTCCCCCAGGTTCAATTTTCTCAATTAGTAACCTTAGTGGTTATAATATTTAGGATTTTTCCCAAGGGGATGGTGGAGGGAAGGTCCCACTATACCTGGATCAGATGTTGACTAGACTCACTTGGACTTTCCGGAGGGTAGTCTTCACTTCGAGAAGGCATAGTGGAGTTACTTGCACCAGACTGTTTCATTAAGCAGGTTGTCAAGGTAACTGTTTTGACCACTAGTTTTCCACATTAATCTCTGCTAGGTTGGATTTCATCACTAAATAGTGATTTTATTGTGGAACCATATTGTTTGTGTGTGGATTTTTTCTTATATTTTCTAGTGGGTGTTCATTTGTTTGATTAATTTTAGAGGCTTAGGTGTGATTCTTTTGAAAGTTTTTGATTTCGTGTGTTAAAGAAATTAACTATGGCTAAATTACCGAGACATTCATGTATAATGTAGGGGAAACCCCCTGAATATACACCTAGTCAATTAGAAAAAATAAAAATTGAAAAGGTTCAATCATTAGGAACTGGATCTTCTGAAAAAGGAGAATCATATATCATAATGCATCGTGATTTCGAAGTTAATCAACCTCATATAATTGAAACAAAACAAGATCAACCAGAAATTTCTGAAGTAATCATAGTTGAATCTATCACTGGTGAGTTTTCAGATACACAACTCACTGAATTGGAAATATTTGAACTTGAGTCTGATTCCACTTCATCTGATTCACCTTCATATATCATAGCCCCGACTCCTTGTCGTCCTCGTTCACCTCGAGTAAATATTCTCATCACTAAGGATCTTCTTCCTGGCCTTATTAGCATTGAAAAAATGTTTGGTGAGGAAGAAGGAATCGAAATTCCCTCTCGTCAAGAATATTTAGATTTAAGGTATAGTGAACCAATCTACCCTTTCGATTTTCCTTTCACTCCCTTTCAACTGGCTCCTTGATATCTCCAATTCATTGATTTTTTACATTCTTCTAGTTATGGAAATCCACGACACCGAATCCCATTTTACTCTTTACAGGTATAGTAACATGGCTTATGAGAGCATTTCTACTAAGTCATCCATGTTTTCGTCTTCACTAGAAAGATTTTTGTATGGTGGTACTTCTGTTCCTATTGGGTATGAGTCACTTCCTGGGAATTTTTCAGGATCATATCCTTTCTCTGAAACGTATACTATGTCAACTAGCCTATTCGAATCTACCACCCAACATTTGACTATGAAACATATTTATATTTTTTCCAAGAATACCCCTAAAGCTTGCTCACAATGTCACTATATAGCGCCTGAAGGGCAACAATCTCTTCAAGGAAAACAATCTCTTCAAGAGAAACATCCTTTTCAGGGAGGAAAAACTTTCGCTAGAACCTATCTGATGTTTTTAGGGCAACATATTCATGGTAATTATCAACCTTATGGTCCAATGCTTCAAATGGGTTATGGTCAACCCTATAATTCACAACCCTTAATAGGAAATTCTTATCCAGGGATGAACACGATGTGGAAACCCTCGTTTACTCAACAGTATTTGCAACCTACCCTGAAAATTTCCTTATAATCAACCTGCTCAGCCACTTGGACAATTTGGTTACACCCAAGCCCAACAACGTGTTCAAGGTGCACTTCAAATTACCCCAAGGGCATCTATTCCAAGTAGTCAGCAAGTTGGTCTGAGTACTCCTAGTACTCCTATCCAATATACTATGCAAAAATTTGTTCAACAACCAGGTACACTCATCCCAGGAGTTCCCCAAGTCTCTATTGCTACAACCCTTCAAATTTCAAAGCCAACTCTGACACAGGCTATCCCTTAGATTACTACCCATCAAACCGGACCTACAACCCAGTCGATTCCTCAAGCATCTTTTGGAAAACCTAGTACAAAAACTATGCAAACAATTCAACTTTTTTTCGGTCAACCTATTCAAGGGAAACCCTTTTTAGGTCAACCTGTTCACAGGCAACCTTTTACAGGTCAAACTCTTTAAGGAAAACCCTTGGTAGTCAACCTCTTCAAGGTCAATTTTTTCAAGTCCAGCCATTTCAAGGCCAATTGCAATATGGAAAAATGGGACAAAATCCATATTTCCAGAGCCAAAAATACCCTGGTTATACATTTCAGATGCTACCTCAACCCCAATTCGATATGGCTACCCTTGGATACCCTCGAGATGTGCCAATTCCAACTGCTCAAGCTATCCTAGGTTTTCTTGGATACCCTCCTAAAGGTACTGGACTCCTCCCTTAGGGTTATCAATTCACTCAGCAAGACCCTAACATGAATTTACCTTTCATAGAAACTTTAGATTTACCATACTTGTTTTGGCTAATGAATGATCTGATTTATTATCTTCTCTTTTGGTCGGCCATGCTTACTAAGTGGCCCGATGACATTCCAAAGTTTTAAGGAAAACCAGGAGAGGACCCCTCAAACCATGTTATGACTTATCATTTATGGTGTGCATCCAAATCTTTGATCGATGATTCCATTTGTTTAATAAATTTTTAAAGAACTTTGATTGACTTAGCCATGAAGTGTGTAATATTCCAAAATTTGCATGCATCAAATTGGAATATTAAATTTTTCTTGTATCATCTAGGAGATGAATAAAATAGGTAAAGAGACCCATAAGTAGGAATAAATCCCTCATAAGTGTGAAAGGGATCAATGGAGCAGCTTTATTTTTCACCTTCTAGTGTGAAAAGGGGGAATTGCATGAGGACAAGGTCAAGTTTGACCAAGTCAACAGCATTGCCTAAGAGTGTGTGGCTTGCTTAGGAAGACAGCGCAGTTTGAGAGGGAGAAAGATTCTTTGTGGAAGAAACCCTAATGTGTGGGGTCCAGGGCAAAGAGACATTCACTAGCATAAAAGGAGGAAGAGGCAGCCATAGTGAGACATCTTTGAGTATATTGATTTTGGTCTAGAAGACTATTTGCAGTCTCTGGTTGTTCAATTGAGTTGCAGTGTTGTTTAGCACGAGGGATTCTTGTTTAGGATTTCCTCTCCTTCTTGAGAGGCCTCTTGAAGGATTTCACTTCATTTCTCCACATCTTGGTTCAAGGCCAAAGCCACTGCCATCAGTCACTGCGTTATTTCTGCTGAAGTATAACGTAGTGTTATTGGGTGTTGCAGTGGAGGGTTCCACAACACCTTTCCTTGGTTCATCTTTCAGAGGAGGGAGCTCCTATTCCTCCGGGAGGTTAGTGCAGAAGATTTCAGAGCTGACTGCACATATTTGGCACCATGCCAAGCATTCTCTATCTCCTACAGTGCAATCCATCTCCTTGACTGCGTTATTTCTAAGCACAATTGCAGTGGTGGTTTGCACCACTATTTTGGAGGGTGATATCTTTAGGGATTGGATCAGCCTTTCACCTGAGAGATCCATTGGATGAGATATATGCATAATATGCAACATCATCAACTATCTCCATCCATCTCTATTTTCTGAGTTGCAGCTACTGCCCAGCAACTCCGGCATTTCTGCAGATTTTCCATTTGTACATATATTTCATCCAATCCTCTTAAGGATGTTTGTATTGTTATATTCAAGGGTTAAGGGCATGCTCCCCCACATTTATTGAGCATATATTGTCATATATTTCTATTTTATTAATTTTTTAGCAGTTCTCCATCATATACTGCACAGTCATAGCCTAGGCTCATGCATATATAACAGAGTTCTTCATTTCCTTGTACATGTGTTGCTGAGGCTTACATTAGTGATTGTTTCCTCAAGAATTTGTACTCACTTACTGCTATATTATACATTTTTTGGCTATTCATATCTTCATGTGTTCATGGCATTAAAATAACGATGTTATTCCATTGTATGTTCATACATTGTTGCAGTCCCTCATCGGGCACTTTCTGAGGACAACTAGGTGTGGGAGACCTATTTAACCAACCTAGAGGGATTTATTTTGAGCCACCTCTTGGATTTCGGCCTTAGATACATTTATCTAAGGGATCCAGGTCCTGGTTTCAAATCCTGTAGTAGCCATTCCTAGAAAATGCGTTTTCCAGTCATGCCTTGCTAGCAGTTCCCATTTTGGGATATTACAGTGGTATCAAAGTAGCTTTATTGGCTCAGCCTGTGAGTCTCAGCCCAAGAAGACACAAAGAGATCAAAAGATTGAAGAGGATGAGTTTTATCTCATCATATTTCTGATCCATGAGGAACCTCCCCAAGGAGGATAAGCAAATAGAAGAGGAAGAACCCTGCACTTCCAATTCTCATAAAAAAGGAGACAAAAAAATAAGCAGGAAAAAGACTCTATCTTCTGGAGGAGAAAAAGGGGATAAGCTTACAAATCTTCTTCCTAAATCTGTACAAATTATTCATGTAGATCTCAAGAAGATAAGTACGAATACGTCTGAAGAATCTCCAAAAGAGTTTGAGTCTAAAGCAAACTCTAGATTTTCACATGCGGAGTTTGAGCAAGCAGCCACACCCTCTAACACACAGCACAGTCACATGCCCAGGATTTCCAGAAGAGAGATGGAAAGAGGAGAAGAGTTTGCTAAGAGGAAAACTCTTAGTAATTTCTTGAAGGAGTATGAGTCTCAAACTGATAAATGCCGAGATCATCTCAGTTTTTTAGAGTTTTGCAAGCACAAGGAGAAGGAAAGAGGGCAACAGGATAGCTTTCTTCTATCCACCTTTGAAGGTTCACCTACATGTTCAGCCAAAGCTTGGGTGGAGGAGTTAGATACCTTCTTGTAGCAACACCAAATGCTGGAGGATGAAGCCATCAGAGTTGTAGTGCTGCATTTGAGAGGTAAGGCCTATGTCTGGTGGATCTTTGAATCCTTTTCTTTAATAAATGTAGACATTACATCTTATGCAAGTTTCACTAGGGCCTTAGTGAAAATATTTGATGGAAGGATTCATGAGACACACATGGTGGATCAAAACAAGGAAACTTGAACAAAACCCTTGCATGAAAACACAATTCCACTTCAGAAAACCATGGAGGAGGCTGAAAACTTGCACCATACCTTGCCGGAAGAAAGGTTTTCATCTCACACCTTTGAGAAAAGAAGAAGGGAGATATTTTTTTCAAAGAGGGATCCAATCATTGGGAGTTTTCCCATTCATGTTGCAGAGATTGAGGGAAAAAACATTGTCTCATCTAGAGATTATCTAGTAACTCATGCAAAGGAAAGAGGAGCTCTTGCTCCAAGTAGAGGGATTCTTGCATTTTTGCAAGAAAGTCCCCAGGATCTCATGTGTGGAGATCAAGGCACAACTCATGTTCCATTGTTGAGGAGGTGTGGAACCATGGATACATAAGGAGGAGGTAGGGAGAAGACCCAGCATCATGAGATGAGGAGTACACATCCCTATCCATTTCTGGAGGTTGTTACACCAAGGAGGGAGTCTGGATTGCGCAGTGAGAGCATGGGCAGATTTTTCCATTCATATATGCAGTCATCTCTTGATGATGATGTCTCATTGCATGGAGACATTTTTCCAGGGAGGCCACTGGATCAGCAGAGGAGGATGGATGCTTCACCAGTTGAGGCACCACTCATTGATTTCAGAAGAGTGGGTACCTTGGGAGAGCTTGATATAGCACTGAGAGTCTTGGGTAGACTCGAGGAGGAGAGAGGCATTCTCTCAACATCACTTTTACCCACTCACATTTCAGACTCTGCGCTATAGCAGAAGCAGCAGGGGAAGGATAGCAGCCTTCCAACTTGCATCCTTGACATGGGAGGTGTCAAAGGAGAGGGCAACCATATGACAGGTGTTCTTCATTATAGTTCATCAGCGTTGTCACTATGGAGGATAGATCCATATTGGAGCTCCCAGCTATTGGTGGAGTATTCCAAGGATCTTCATGCTTGTAGGATATTGGATGGCCAGTTGCATGACGAGGAGTATTCAGTCAGAGATGGGGTAATCTACTATCATGGTAGAATCTTCTTGTCTGGAGCTTCCAAGCTCAAGGAGAAGTTGCTACAAGCAACACATATGGATTTCCTTTTCAGCCACACACATTCTATGAGAGAATACCACACCATCATGGAGGGGTATTTTTGAGAAGGCTTTGAGGAGGAGATATATCAACATATGAGGAGATGCATGGATCATGTGGAGATGGATGAGAGACATATATATTTGAGAGAGTTAGCACAACCACCTCTTTTCTCCTTGAGGATGAGAGGAGACTCATTTATGAGCCACTCCTTTTGTATGAGCAGAATATATGGTAAGGGTATTCATTTTTGTTTACATGATTATTTGTATAATGCATATATACATCCCTTAACCATACATGTGCAGGATGATGCTCCAAGGGGGAGCATTCTTTTTTCTAGAACTCATTGTTTAGTTGAGGCCATAAGCATGATTGGTGGCCATTCCCTAGGAGGACTTGGGGAAGAGAGATATTATGGAGGACATGCACATTCTACACCATGTATCATTCACTTCCTCCATACTTATGTGGAGATTGGAGCAATAGGAAAGTGGTTGAAAATTCACTCATTTTATCAGTCTCTATGGCATTTTAAGGTCAAGCTGCATTGGTTGCACTTAAGGGACCATTGTCCTTCTCACTTGTTACACATGGCAGCAAGTATGATTCTCATTTTTTCTCCTTATGGTTCTATTGTCTCTATCTTTATGAGGAGCATGCTTGGGAGAAAGACACATTGGGTGAATGTTTCCTTTGAGGGAGAATCCTCCCACACTTTTTGCACTACATGTTCTGAGGGGAGCATGGGAGATGGTATAGCCACTAGAGCAACACTTTTGTTTCCTTATGTAGTGAGCCATATGATGTATATGATGCCATATGATGATGATTTCAAACTCACCATATATGGGGACAGTTGGGCCAGCATGATTTGCAGCGTTGGAGGAGAGATCTTTGGAGATCTAGTCCTCATCTTTCCAGTTGAGGGAAACCTTATTGCAACCCAGGATCATCATAAACTCTAAAATTATCTTAATTGGAGAGGAGGACAGTATGGGGTAGACTATTTTGTCTACCATGTGTAGATTTTCATCCCACCTACTTTGCCAGAGCCAAAGGTGGATGATAGTTTTCAGGAGTTGCCTAGTTGGGAGGTGACTAACTTTGCATGGCTAATAGCTTGAGGATGGGGGGTCCATATGGGAAATATAGTTCCCATTAAATTTCAGATCCTATTCCTCAAGGGTACCTCTAGACATCACCTTGCTACCCTCTTGAATATTTCACCTTTACATGATGATGGCTTGACAACTGACTTACATACTAAAAAGGAGCAATGTGGAGACTTGATTGTGAGATAGAATCTCTTTCCTTGGAGGAGATCATCATACAGGGATGCTACAGGGAGAGGATGAGAAATAACTCAGTCTATCCTTGTACTTGCTTGAGGAGAAGAAATCTTTTAGAGGGGAGGACTGTAATATTCCAAAATTTGCATGCAGCAAATTGGAATATTAAATTTTTCTTGTATCATCTAGGAGATGAATAAAATGGGTAAAGAGACCCATAAGTAGGAATAAATCCCTCATAAGTGTGAAAGGGATCAATGGAGTAGCTTTATTTTGCACCTTCCAGTGTGAAAAGGGGGAATTGCATGAGGACAAGGTCAAGTTTGACCAAGTCAACAATGCTGCCTAAGAGGGTGTGGCTTGATTAGGAAGACAACACAATTTGAGAGGGAGAAAGATTCTTTGTGGAAGAAACCATAACGTGTGGGGTCCAAGGCAAAGATACATTCACTTGCGTAAAAGGAGGAAGAGGCAGCCATAGTGATACATCTTTGAGCATATTGATTTTGGTCTAGAAGACTATTTGTAGTCTCCGGCTATTCAGCTGAGTTGCAGTGCTATTTAGCAAGAGGGATTCCTGTGTAGGATTTCTTCACCTTCTTGAGAGGCCTCTTGAAGGATTTCGCTTCATTTCTCCACATCTTGGCTCAAGGCCAAAGCCACTTCCATCAATCACTGTGTTATTTCTGCTGAAGTATAACGTAGTGTTGTTGGGTGTTGCAGTGGAGGGTTCCACAACACCTTTCCTTGGCTCATCTTTCAGAGGAGGGAGCTCCTATTCCTCCGGGAGGTTAGTGAAGGAGATTTCAGAGCTTATTTCACATCTTTGGCACCATTCCAAGCATTCTCTATCTCCTACAGCATTGTACAGCTCCTTGAATGCATTATTTCTGAACACAATTGCAGTGGGGGTTTGCACCACTATTTTGGAGGGTGAGATCTTCAAGGATTGGATCAGCCTTTCACCAAAGAGATCCATTGGATGAGATCTATGCATCATATGCAGCATCATTAGCCATCTCCATCCATCTCTATTTTCTAAGTTGCAGCTGCTGCCCAGCAACTCCGGCATTTCTGCAGATTTTCCACTTGTACATATATTTCAGCCAATCCTCTTAAGGATGCTTGTATTGTTATTTTCAGGGGTTGAGAGCTTGCTCCTCCACATTTATTGAGCTAATATTGTCATATATTTCTATTTTATTCTGTTTTCAATAGTTCTCCATCATAGACTGTGCATTCATAGCTTGGGTTCATGCATATATAACAGAGTTCTTCATTTCCTTGTACATGTGTTGCTGAGGCTTACATTAGTGATTGTTTCCTCAAGAATTTGTACTCACTTACTGCTATATTATAAATTTGTTGGCTATTCATATATTCATGTGTTCATGGCATTAAAATAACGTTGTTATTCCATTGTATGTTCATACATTGTTGCAGTCCCTCATCAGGCACTTTCTGAGGACAACTAGGTGTGGGAGACCTGTTTAACCCACCTAGAGGGATTTCTTTTGAGCCACCTCTTGGATTTCTATATTAGATACATTGATCTAAGGGATCCAGGTCCTGGTTTCAAATCATGTAGCATCCATTCCTAGAAAATGCGTTTTCTAGTCATGCCTTGCTAGCAGTTCCCATTTTGGGATATTACAAAGTGTTACATTGAGTTACCACGAGGCTTTTTTATCAATTTCAGTGCCTTAAAAAATGCTTTCCTTACTTATATTCAGTTACTTGTCTGTTATGATAATGTCATGATCCAGATTTATGCAGGAGTGCAACTGAATACACATGTAACCATAAATACAAAGATGCAGCGGAAATAACACTTCATTTCATTAATAACAAAGAATTGAAATTTGCTTACAGACAAAATGGAAATAAACTTGCTAGGGCGCTGGTAGCTTATCTCTGAGAATAGATGTGGTGGCTACAGGCCTCTAAAATGTGTTACAATGAGGTTCGAGGGCCTATTTATTATTGAGAAACAAAAAAGAACTATAAACGTCCAAAAATCTAACCCTAGCAGATGAAGTGCCACAACTATGGGCCACGTTTGGGTAAATTGGTGTTTCAACTTCCCGGGGACATAACTGCAGCATAAGATCTCCGTTTGACGCGTGTCATACCTCTTTAGAAAGATATATATGAGGATTACAACTTTTGGTGTGAGCAACATCGTCCATGGAACAATGTTGCTCTCGGTTTTCCCAAAAAACGTCGTTTAGGGCCCCAAAACGACTCCGGAAGTTCATGACTCGAAAAAATGCTAAAACTAGTAAGTTGTGCTGCAACTTAAAGACTGAAATAACTAATGGTGGGGGTTCAAATGGAATAGGTGGGTGGCCACCAATATTCACCTGGATCATTAAGGCCCCAAAACAGCTTCGGGAGTCCAGGACCTGAAAACCTGCTAAAAAATGTAAGTTGTGCTTAATGTGAAAAGATGAAATAATTGATGGTGCAGGTCTAAATGGAATAGGTGGGTGGCCACCAATATCCACCTAGATTTTTCCTCCTTCCTTAGGAAGCAATGGTCCCCATTGCGTTGAGATCCTCCATGAGATGAGGTAAATTTTGTTGAACTGGGTATGAGATTTGTAGAAGATTTCATGGACCCGTGGGTGGACATGCTGGATGCATTTAGTAAATTTGGTTTCTTTATTAGCATCAAACAGTACATGTGTGGATTCTGTATGTGTAGTTTCCAGACGTATGGAAACATCAGGCAACAATGTAGAGGAACCTCTGTGAGTAAGGAGAAAATGTTCTCGTATTCCTCCATGACTTTGTCCATCTGCTGCATCCGTGCAGGGGAGCCCTATTTCGAGGTTATGGCCACAATATTCTTCTTTCTCTATGAGTGAGTTGTAAGGAAAATAAATTTCTGTGTTTGGGAAACAATCTTACTGCGTTGTTTTGCAGTAGTCAAAGAGACGATAGGAGACGGTACTACCTCTGGTATCCTGTACAAGTTATTTCCCAAAGTAATAATAACAACACAAGGCCTAGACTCATACACAGCATGTCACCTCCACAAGTATGGTTGGCCCAATAATACATCAACTACATCAAGAGGAGCAACATCACATAATACCTCATCTGTGAATGGCTTGATGCTATACGGAAGGCAGCACTGTTGGTGGATGAAAATATCTCTCCCTAGGTGAAGCCACCCGATGGTATATGGATGTGGGTGTGCTATGGTCGGTAGGCCGAGATGCTTCATGACCTCTTCTGAAATGAGGTTCTTTTGGCTTCCGCTATCGACAAGGAATTGCAGTGGATAGCCCTTCACCCACATCTGCGAATGGAAGAGGCGCTCCCCCTCCTCTTGATCCTCGAGATCCCCCCTCTGGATCTTGGTGGTGGAAAAAATGGCATTGGGATCCACATCAATGATTTGCTTCCCTTTGTCATTGCCTTTTTTTGGTTCTGATTCAAGATCAGAAAATGCATCTGATTTGGGTGCCTTTAGTTCGGCCACCAACAACTGTTTTGCCCGACACTCGTTTGTGCTATGAGTGGGGCTGTTATGAAATTCACACCACTTCCCCGTGTACCTCTTTGGATTTGTGGTGTTGTTCTGAGTCACCCCTCTTTGGTATTTCCCCTTGTTCTACGGTTCGGGGGCACCTTTGCCTGGCGTCGGATTCGCAGATCCAAAGTCTTGCTTCTTCTTCTTAAATTTCCGCTCGATCCTAGAAGCATAGTGATATGCCGTGCCAAGCGATGTAATTTCAAGGAACTCCATTTCCTCTTGAATGTGTTTGTGTAGACAACTGTGGTACTTGAGCACCAAATTTCTCTCTGAATATTTAATACCCAACTTTGTGTGCAAGGTATGGAACAAATTCGTCAGTTCGTGCACATCTTGATCTCTTTATTGCCACAACGTGCTCCATTGGATGTATTTGTCCTCATAGCTCCCCATGGGGTAGTATTGTTCATTGATGTCTTCTCGAAATGAATTCCAAGTGTCTAAGGCCGAGAACAGAGAGGGTTCCCCTTCGTTCTCTTGCTCATAGTAGGGTTCCCACTAGTATTTGACATGGGGAGCGGCTTTGAGGAGTGCAAAAATAATATTTTCTCGGTCGAAGAAATCATGGACCGAGAAATACCCTTTCATAAAAATTAACCATCTATCTAAGGCATTTTCATCTATCTGGCCTTCAAATATAGGAATTTCAAAGTTTACCTGTACCTTGAAGGGAGTGGCGCCTCCAGAGTGGTTGTTGGATGCAGATGCTCCATAAGTGGGCAGTCGTTGAAGGATCTGAGAAAATTTATCCATCATCGCATTCCTTTGTTTCTCGAGGGCCTCCTCGAGAAATATTTTGCTGGGATCTCTTGCTCCCTCATCTTTATTTTCTTCCCCCAAGAGAGGTCATCGGGGTTTTTGAGGCTAATATTGCAAGGGTTCAACCAGATCGAGCCCTAACTCCTTATACCCTGACCGCATTGGGGACATGCAAATAAAAACAGAGAAAGAGCAGGGCACTCTGATACCACTAATCCATATTTATGCAGGAACACAACATAATACACATGTAACCATAAATACAAAGATTCAGTGGAAATAACACTTCATTTCATTAATATCAAATAACTGAAACATGTTTACAAATAGAATGGAAATAAACTAGCTAGAGTGATGGTAGTTTATCTTTGAGAAGAGATGTGTCAGCTACATGCTTCTAAAATGCGTTGTAATGAGGCTCGAGGGCCTATTTATTATTGAGAAACAATGGAAAACTCTAAACATCCAAAAACCTAACCCTAGGAGATGAAGTGCCAAAACAATGGGCCCCGTTTAGGTAAATTGGTGTTTCAACTTCCCGGGGTCATAACTTTGGCATACTATATTTGTTTGACACACATGTTACATCCTTAGAAATATCTATCTGAGGACTAAAAATTTTGACCACAAATATTAATACCAAAACAAAATGACAACTACTAAAGGTATGATGCCCAAAAAATGTCGTTTAGGGCCTCAAAACAGCTCCAGAAGTTTAGGACCCGAAAACTGCTAAAAATAGTAAGTTGTGTTGCAACTTAAAAACTGAAAGAACTAATGGTTGGGTTTGAAATGGAATAGGTGGGTGGCCACCAATATCCACCTGGATCATTAAGGCCCCAAAACAGCTCCGGGAGTGCAGGACCCATAAACTTGCTAAAAATAGTAAGTTGTGTTGAATGTGAAAAGCTGCAAGAATTGATGGTGCGGGTCCAAATGGAATAGGTTGGTGGCCACTGATATCCACCTGGATCATGGCACGAAACTTTTTAATTCACTTGAAAAAATCACATCTACGTACATTTCAGATCACATCCATGAATGGCGACGTAGAGGCCGTTTAGTCAAAGTTCTTATCCCGGATCAAATTCTAGCTGAATGGTTTATCAAATCATTACTCCCTAAGATTACTGAAGATGTAGCTAAAGGAGGTGTTGTAACAGAATAACAAGTTATTCCTCAAGCCCAAATTTACCTCACCTAGGTCAACTTACTACAACTCCTTCTGGTTCTCATGTCGCAGACGATGTAATCGGTACATCAAAGAGTAAAAAGAAACAATCCAAATATACAAATCCAATCATAACTTTACATTATTTGCCCAAAGGAGACTCTTCTAGAAACTTCTGCCAAAATCCTTGTCATAGATTCACCTATTTCCAAAACCAAATTATCCGGCAATAAGAAGAAAGGGAAGCGTAAAAACAAACAAAACAATTCTCCAACAGAGAAAGAAGAAAAAACTGAACCATCTGACGAAAAAAGGAAACCTCGTTATCAATTTCTTATCTATGACAAGGATCACTACACAAAAGAGTGCCCGCATCGGGCCGAGGTATATAAAACTGTCAAAGGTTTGCCCACACCCAATGTTCTTAAAGATACTTTTCCATCACAAGACAAAAAAATGATCGGATCTTCTTCCAATTCATCGATGGATATCCTGGTGATGTCCCAAGGCATGGTTGCAACACGATCTCAAGATTATGTATCTAAGAGTCATGTAATTGGAAATGAAACTGGATCATCCAGTCAACCTCAGATATCAACTCCTCCTACTTCTGAACCATTACACACCGAGAAACCTAGTCCTGATTTAGGAATTAAATCACCTACCAAAGGTGTACTTCGAAAATCGACTTTCAATCCACATGAAAGAGCCGCTCAGAACTACAATATTGTTGAAGATATAGCCATGTCACCTTCAGCAATGTTGGCCCTCGAAGTGATGTAGTCTTGTCTAGCTGAGAGGAAGTTACTATTATTATGAATTAGAGCGATTGACCCTCAAGATTCTAATCTTGTCATCTTTCATCTCGAGAACTTTGTACCTAGACTCCCGCACTAAATGGATTTTCAAATAGCTATTTTAGTCAAATCTAGGGGATTTTTTCGCACAATGATTGACGGGGGAGAATCTACGTGCATTATGTATTTAGCCTGTTGGAAAACTTTTGGTTCTCCACCAATCAATCAGTCACCCATGATTTTGAAATCCTTTGATGGAAGAGGTTTTCTTCCATTAGGAATACTCCAGGATTTACCCATAGAGGTAGAAGGAAAAATTGTTACGCTTGAGGTGGGAGTCGTTGATGCCCCTCTTGACTACAACCTTATGTTAGGTCGAAGTTGGTCTTATGCTATGAACGATGTCATTTCATCATTCTTTTTATTAATCATGTTTAATCATAAATGATTTTTTTTTTAAATTAATCAGTTGTCTTACTACACTTCCAATCCTGCCTCTACAGATAGTATCCAACATGTTGGAAAGATGGTTATCCCTTATGAAGATGTTGGGCTAGGACTAGTTAAGGATTCTGCTCTTATGGGAATTTTCACTATACCTCCTCCTAACATGCCTCGAACTATTTCCAATATCAACATGATTGCATCAAGCACAATGCCATTTGATGACCCATGGATTGTGCCTTCAAAATCTGAATTGGACTACACTAGAAATGAAATTCCTTTGAATCTATATGAATTGGCATATGTAGTGGTGCAATCACTTTCTGAAATTTCGTCAACTGATTCTAATCAAGTGAATGTGGTCAATGATGAGTCTTCTTCTCTACAAGGTTTAACCACAACATCATTTTTGACCCTTTTCAACACATATTTTCGAGTGATGAGAATATTCAGGAAATTTTGTCAATGGAGGAATTACCTTGGGAAAATATTCACCGTCAATCCTCTTTTCTACCATACCTTGATAGAGTTCAAAATGAATTTTCAACAATCTTTCCGATTGACTATGTTAAGGAACCTCAAAATCCTATGTCAAAACTTCATTCGGATTCTGAGATGAATTTAGGAAACATTTCCACAACAATTCCAATTGACATATCTATCAAACCAAGAATAACTGAAAACATTCATATAGGTGCTTCATGCTCAATTCATGAAATTAACATGTACAAAGCCCTATTTGAGGAATTCCGAGAAATTTATTCCTGTTCTTATGAAGAAATGTCAGGAATTATCCTAATATTGTAATTCGTGAAATTAGGACATAGCCAAATTCTAAACCTATTCGACAAATATTACATCCAATACATCCGTGAAAAGCTGCTGCTATTAAAGCTGAATTTGAAAAACTACTTCATGCAGGATTCATTTATCCTATTCCATTGACATATTGGGTATCTAACATAGTTCCAATGACCAAGAAACAAGGAACTATAAGAGTATGCGTCGATTATAGGGACATTAATAAAGATTTTCCCAAAGATAATTATCCCACCCATTACATCAACCAAATTGTTGATGATTCTTTTGGAAATGAAATATTTTCATTTATGGATGGATTTTCTGGTTACAATCAAATAAACATACTCCCTGCCAATCAGCCCAAAACAACATTTATCTATCCATGGGGGACATTTTCATATTGTAAATTACCTTTTGGGTTGAAAAATGTTGGCGCAACTTTTCAATGCTATATTTCTTACGCATTTCATGACATCAAACACATTGTGCAACCCTACTTGGATGACTTACCTTCTCATTCTTTGCGCAGGAAAGATCATCCTACAAATTTACGTGCTATTTTTATGCGATTTAGGAATTACAATATTAATTTAAATCCACACAAATGTGTATTTTGTGTACAATCAAGACGATTTATTGGTTTCATTGTTTCGAAAGAAGGAATTCGCGTCGACCCTTTGAAGGTTGAGGCCATTGTCAATTTACCTCCTCCTTCTACTCTTTGCCAGCTCCAGAGTCTACAAGGGAAAGAAAAATTTTTACGTCATTTTATCCCTAACCATGCGGAGTTAACTAAAGGTTTCACTCGGTTATTAAAACATGATTTTCCTTTTATTTGGGACGAGCTTGCCAATAAAGCTCTGGATGCACTTAAACATGCGTTGACCCATGCACCATTGTTGCATCCACTTGATTATCACCAAGATTAATTTTTTTATTTAGCTGCATCCAATTCCACCATTGGAATAGTCGTAGTTCAAGAGGATGAATCCAACAATGAACATGTGATTTATTACTTAATTCAGAACCTTACATTGACAAAAATCAAGTATACGCATGTGGAGAAATTGGCCTTGGCAGTTGTTCAAGTTGTGTAAAGATTCCGTCACTACATACTGTTACACAAAACAACTGTGATATTTGATTGAAACCTTATGATGTACATTTTGACGAAAAAAAATTCTCAAGGTCAAATAATCTAAGTGAATAGTTATCCTACAAGGGTTCGATTTGGAATTTGAAAAATTCAAATCCAAGAAATCACTAGTCTTTGTTGAACTTATGTGTGAATTTCCCTAAACTGAATCTAAAACTATGGCAAAAGACCATCTTCTCGATGAAGCTCTATTTCTGATTAGCACATTGGATCCTTGGTATGGAGATATCATTATATATCTTCAAACCAAAACCTTTCGGCCTGAAATTTCACGCTCTGATCGACGTAGGATTCGAGACTAGTATCAACAATACAATATTGTTGGAAAAAATATTTATTGTCATGGTTATGATTTTGTATTTCGACGTTGTTTAACTCATGAAGAAGCTGAAACAATTTTAAATGAATACAATTTTGGAGCATGTGGTGCTCAGATGTCTGGGTTTTCCACATCCCAAAAGATATTGCGCACTGGCTATTTCTAGCTGTCCCTCTTCAAATATTGTATCCTTTCGGTTAGGAAATGTCACAATTGTCATATTTTTTGTCGAAATATGCATGCACCTCCTACTCCTCTTCACCCAATCATAGTTGTCAGTCCATTTTCAAAATGGGGCATCTATTTTGTTACATGTAACCCTCACTCGGCCAAGGGGCATGGGTATATTATTCTCGCTGTAAATTATTTTATCAAATGGGCTGAGGCAATGCCTACATTTAATGATGATGGCGAAACTGCAACTATTTTCATATTCAATCATGTGATTGCTAGGTTTGGTGTCTCTCAAGCCATCATTACGAATCATGTTAGCAACTTTTGAAACATTATGATGACTGAAATTTCCGCTCAGCTCGGCCTATGCCATGATAATTCTATACCATATTACCCGCAAGCCAATGGAAAAGTTGAGGTTGTAAGAAAATTTTTAACCAACATGATTAAACAGATTGTAGGAAGTCATAAATCAAATCGGCACACCATGATTTTTTCCACATTGTGGGCATATCGTACCTCCGCAAAAATATCTATAGGGTTTACTCCTTTTCAAATCGTTTACAGTTTGGAAGTTGTTCTACCAAATGAATGTGAAATTATGTCTATAAAACTAGCCATTAAGTTATTACGAGCTACCTCTAAAGAGGAAAAACACTTCTTATACTTAGCAAGATTCGATGAGACTCACCGCACCACTACATTAGTTTTTGAAGCTCATAAATTTTTTTTTAAGGCACAATATGATCAAATTGTTAACCCTCATGTCTATTTAGAAGGTGGCCTATTCTTAGTATACGATCGAACTCACGATAAGCTAAACGATGGTAAATTTGAACCAATGTGGCATGGCCCTTACATTGTTAAATGTGTGCTTGCCAAATGGGCCTATGAACTAGTTTATTATGACAGTGTCTCTTTAGATAAGCCCAAAAATGGTCTTTATCTGAAGAGATATTATGCATGATTTATATTGTGGATATCTTCATTGTACATTAGTTACATTTTTAAGAAATGTGTTGCTTAGATTAGTTATTTTTCTTGGCAAGTTTTTACTACTTTTTCTGCTTATCTTAATTACTCTCGATATTACAGATGTCAAAATTCCCTCAGACTTACATTAGCTTTGCTAGCGGCACCTATCATAGTACATGGAACCTATCTTCTACTGCTTGGGTTATCTATTCACCCACTGATGAGTTAGTTTCTATTCATGGGTTTTCCTTGGTCAAACTATGAACAATATTGTAGAATATAATGCAGCCATTGAGCTGTTATTTGATTCCATTGCATTTGGAATTCAACGTTTGATTGTTAGGTTAGATTCATAACTCATTGTATTACATTTGAACGGTGTTTGTGCAATCATAAATCCATTATTGTTAAGAATTTTTTTAAGGGTCTATCTCTTGGAAAGATAGTTTGATTACATTGAATATCAACACATTTCAAGAAATTTAAACACGTTAGCAGATGCATTGGCTAGTCAAGTTTTAAATAGCAATGTTGAACGTAAATGAAAACAATATTCAATCCATATTGAACAACATACTCAGAGAAAAAAATAAGTAATCATCATTAGGTCAAAATAATTGTTTATCATAGCGTATCAAAAAATATACATCATCTATGATCATAGGTCTCCAACACCTTATGATCTAAACGTACTGATACAAAAAACAAAAATTCCATCTAAACCAGCCATAAGCTATCCATGATGTTGATCATGATATCAGAGTATATCATGCGCCACTCTATGCAGGTATCACCTAAATGGACCAGGAACCCCAGTCACATGCCTCTGATATCGGAGAGGCAAATCATATGTTCCAGTCTCTGGGATATCTATGGTAAACCTCTCCAAATTTTGTTCCGACTCTGTGAGGGCCTCGACTGCATCAGTCTATGCTGGAGCTACTGCTATAGGTTGTGCTCCTAGTCTATCAAAATGAAGAAACACTACTGGTCATACTGGGCCAAAATATATGTTAAAATGTTTTTGATTATCAGTATTGGATGATAAAAAATCAAATAAAAATTATAAAACATAAAACTCAAATGAGACCTTTCACCTCACTCATCCCATTGTTCTCTAGGTGGGATTGTTGTGTCAAGGTCACCCCTGAAATCCACCCATGCATAGGGGAAGTCCTCAATCATGAAGATCTGGCTTCTCATCCATATGAAAAACTGAGGTGTATACCGAACAATAGGACCTCCATCGCCACCATGGCGAGCCATCATAAAACCCATCGCAACATGCAAGGATCTCTCAATCTCGTAGGATCCACTAATTGTTGTTGTGGTACAAGTAGTGGGATTCTCTCTAAGGCAAAAGATATAATAATTACACCATAGCCAAAATTCTTCACCTTACCAATCTTTTCTCGTGTGAGCTGTCCTTTCATATTGACTAGTACTCCTTCGCATCAGTTGAATATTGTTCCCTTAGAACACTCAATATTTGTTTGAATTTGTTCTTTGGTGGCCACATGAGGAGTCACGCTGCCACATAATATAGTGACTATGAAAGCAATAATTCTGATATCAAGTCGTTTGGCAGTCTATATATCGATTCAACCATCTTTCAATTGTGAATCTTGTGTGCAATATTGCACCATATAGGAAGCAGTGGGTAATTGTCCTAGTTGTGTGCCAAACAAGGAAATGTCTCTTCCCTTTGGGAAAAACTAGTGAGGAAATAAATATCCTCTACATCAATCATGAGCCTATGATCCCCAATGATAAAACATTGTTCCTGGACATCCCAGACATTTACTTACCAGGTCATTAGCTCTACTTGGGCCTTCATTATTTGTATAGACCAAAATTTGTAAAGACCACAATTCTTTAACACCCGAAGCATTTTTGGGCTATAAATGGCGTCACTATCATGCGATTCATTCTCTCGACTCAAGCATGGTTGTTTCAAATTTCTTGCAAACAATCATTTAAAAAAATTAGGAAGTTTTTGGGAGAACTTAGAGCAATTTTGATGGAAATAAAACAATTTTTTGAAAACCCCACGACACCTGCGCGGTTTTCCTTTGTAGACAGTGCATTTTTTTGCATGATCTACATATAAAAACCACAGTGGCATAATGATTTATTATGTTAAAAATTATCAGGGTGCATGGGCTCAATCAGGAAAACCTACACACCCCCAAGGGTGATTTTTATTTCCAAGCTCATCAGTGACATATCCTAAGCCACGTCGATTCTTGTTATTTTGAATTTCTTCCTAGGGTTTGATGATCAACTTGGAAGAAATTGGAATTGGAACAACTTCAACACTTGAAGTTGTTTGAATGAATGACTTATCATCTGGATGGTTCAAATATTTGAAAGTATCACTCTTTTCTTGCAATTCAATCCTTTGAAGTTGCGACTCGAGTTGAAGAAACTCAATGGTGTCATATGTTTGTTGTAGGTGCCATGAAAGATCGGCAAGAGTTTCTTTGCTGACGTGCACCATGTCTTCATTGTTGGAGATGATCAACTGTGAAGAATGTTTAACAACTGTATATGTTGCGCCATCTGAACTTGCGCACATGAAATCAGGCTCTCTTGTTGTAGATGTCGTACTTTGAACTGTTTCATTTGAATGACAGGCTCGCTTGAATGTGGCTTGAATGGCACGCACGCTTGATTTGTTGCTTATTACGCTTGCTTCGAAAACTTGCTATAATTGTAGAATTTTCTCGCTTAAACTCTGGAATTCATGCTCACTTGATGATGATCGCATTTGTTTAAGCACTCACTTGAATTACTTGATGACTTCACACTCACTTGAATGAATAGCCATGCTCACTTGATGTCGATATCAACTTGCTTGATTGTTTTAACTTGTTTGGTTGCCTTTATGGTTGTTGTAATGAGCTTCACTCTGGCTCGCTTGAAGGTTTGAACTTTATACTGTCTTGACGCAAATTTCTTGAATGAATAATCACGCTCGCTTGCAGGAGATGTGAACTTGTTGCTTGTTTGATTTAAAAACTCATGCACTCACTTGTTTTTGTGTGAAGGGTGTCGAACACTATCGACAATGCACCCAAGAAAGCTTATAAAGATTTTAATGATTCACTTATTCTCTTAAAAATTCATTAACAATGAATTTTTAATGATTCACTTAAAACAGTGAATTTTATTACAAGTTCTGAAATGGATTTGCAAGAACGCTGATGTAGACTTTGCTTTGAAATGCATTAACTTGAATAAGTGAATTTGATTTTTGATGTAGAGTGCTGATGTAGACAATATTTGATTATATGTTGTAGTTACAAAAATGCATGTGTTTGCAGTTATTTCGTTATGTGTTGCATTTGTTGATATTGAACTTTATGTATGCGATATGAAATCATTGATGTGTCACAACTAGACACAAATAAAAAAGCAACAACATGAAGCCATAAAAAACATGCGCCATCACAAACACACATGGTGTACCTAAGATCCCCTTATTCAATTTCGGGCGGATCTAGGACACATCAACACCAAAAAAAAATGATATCTTTATAAAGTATTGAGTACATAAGAAATCTCCACCTTCAAGTAATGAATATGCCAAGCTCACAACTCTTGGAAGCAATTTGTCTTCAAAATATGAATGGATAGTGACACGATCTCTCTCAAAGTAAAACAATACTTTTAATTACAACAATGACTTTTCCTTATCACTCCAAATTCAAAATGTGCACCTTATTACTCCAAAAATTACAAAAATAATGAAACACTCCTTATTTCTCCAAATTACCAACAACAAATTTCACCTTATAAATCCACCCTTATAACTCCCACTTGACCCACAACATTACAATTTCATCTACAGAACCTTTTACCCTTTTCACTCAAGGTTATAACCATTTGAAACCAAATCACATGACATTTGAATCCAGTCCCACGCACATTAAACCGCATATCATAACATTTTCAAAGTCCTCAAGATTTCACACTATCATTTCACTTTGTTTAAACATTCAGAAATGTTTTGGCTCGAGCTTTTAAAAAAAGTGTCATTTCAAAAAAACGTTGATTCCATACCTTGCTAACTCTTGCGTAACTTCTGATGTGAATACCACCAGATTTTCCTCTCCATGCATCATTAGATAGCCGCGCGGAAACCCAAAAACTGCTTCACAGTTCTGCTTATTGTTCTGTTTGCCCAATTGCTTAACATTTCACCATCAATTAATTTTGTTTCAAACCTGGAGGAATTGAACTAGTTGTTTCACAGACAGAACAAAAATCATTGGAATGGTGCTCACTAACTTCAATGGTGCTGGTGTAGTATTTGGTTTTGGTGCTCAGCTGCATTAAATATTCAAGTTTCATTCGAACATCAACTTGCTTCTCCAAATTTCGAGGCTCTCGGAACACCATCCACAACAGCTCTCTCTGCAGCAATCCTGCAGCTCGATCCATGCCCTCCAACTCACAGTGGCTATCTACAGCAGGTCACGGAGATCACCAATCGATCCCAACAGGCTTCATCTACACTATTGTTATATCAGGAACGACCGACATTGACAATTCCGTGGCAAAATTGAGCATTTTCTGTAATTGAGCTACAACGGAAATTAAAATAAAATCATACACAGCTCATGGCTTAAGGTTTCTAAGTCGATGCAACTTAGAAATTTACAGCGCTCCTCAAATACCATCTCACGGTGTTGCTTCACGGCTTTGCTGACTGTGCTGCTTCATGGCTTTGTCGATAACCTCAGGTTCGTGTGTGAAGAAACCACACTACCACATGATCTTTGATGCCAAGCTTTTGGAAAAGTGCACGCTTATGCTTTTATATCGTGATCGGTCAGCTGTTAACAAACTACAGATAGTAAAGATCATAGAAGATGGAGCCACAATTTCTGAACCATATGCTATAAAAACACATTGGGAACTCGAGGCCTTCAAGAATCCAGCCACAGGATCTGTAGGTTCGTGGTAATGAGAAACAATGGTTTTGCAGTTGTCTCAATTGTCGAGACTAAATGAAGATTTCAATATACTTCAAATATGAATGGACAGGCTAAAATATGAGTTCTTACTCATTTTTAAGTATAAAACACAGTGCCTCTAATTGAATTCACTTATTTAAATCATATACAAACTGGGATTTAAAAAAAAATAGATCCAGTCAATCTCACACTTGTGAAGAGCCTACCAACTGCTTCCACATTAGCACCACAGAAAAAATTGAAATAAAAAACGTTTAACGCATGAAATCACCTTGAGTTTTAATGTTGTTGATCGATGTGCGTTCACCGATTGCGTCTTTTAGCCGTGGTTCTTCCTTATGCTGATAGCCCGTAGCTTATGGTAAATAAGCTCACGACTGGGTATTTTCTTTGCGCTCCTCCCAATTGAACCACAGAACAAAATTCTGTTGAGGATGCATTCTGATCACACATATCTTCCATGCAGATCAGCGGATCAACTTCCACACAGATCAAAAATAGTTCTAGTCTGCGCTCACAATTCCCGGCAGCCCACGGTTTGGAAAATATGAACTCGGCCCTTGACGCTCACAGACTCGCAGCATTCCTTGCCAAACTAATTCAAGCCAGCAGCGTTCAACCTCAGCTAAACACGAGCAAGAACGTTCACATTTCACAAGCCTGAGACATTTCATGAATTAATTAAACAGGCATTGAATCGAGTTTAAATCTGTCTCTTAAAACCCGATGGCTCTGATACCACATGTTAACAAAATAAATTAACTCAGAAACAGACATAAAGCACACATAATAAAACACACACAAAGTAAAGGCAGAAAAGGCAGAAGCCTCATGGCTTCTTCATGTATTCTCTCTTATTAAAAGAATTTAATTTACAATTTAAATAGATGAGAGAAAATGTATAAGATAGTCCGAGCTATCTTAGACTCCTTTGGTTGAGATAATTTCTCACCAAAAACCCACCAAGATAGGAGTTCCTAAACAAACTCCAATATTTGAGGAACAACCCAACAATTAGGCACATATTCCTAACTTGGAATATTTAATTAATTTAATTTTTATTTTGGATTTATTATTTCTATTTGAGAGAGGCTAACACAAAACCTCTAAAAAAATAATATAGAAGCCTAAAATGAAAAAGAAAATAGATAGAATGAAAGATAATGAAGGGATTAAATACCTGGAACTAACGGTTCATGAAATAGTTTTCTAGTCCTCCCGATATCAGCTTCAAAATATCTATGGTAAAAACTCCTTTTTACTGCTGTGGAAATCAAACAGTAAAAATGACTTGTTTTTTCACTTTCTATAGGTCTTTATGAATAAAATAATATTATTTTATTTATTTTAACATTTATAAGTTCAAATTATAAATATTTTTACCATGATTGAGAATAAATTATTATAATTTTTTATTTTTCTGTGCAGAGAACAGGTTGTGTTTAAAAATGAATCATTTTGATGATAGAGTAAAATTTTATCACTTTTTTGGACTCTCAAAAAATATGGAAAATTGAAACCATGGAGTCCTCTTTTAAGACCTTTTCAGATTCTCTAAACATGAAAATATTTCCGAGCACTTGACTATTATAATTCGTTAAAATAAATGAACAGTTGTCTACTCAGTATAAGTTTACCCCTTTTTTGGACTAAACTAGACTAATTAAGAAAAAGGTATATGTTGCCTAAGCATGGTCAATAGAGTTCTCTCCTACATAATTTATCCTTTTTCGGGTTTTAGAGACTAAAACTTACGAAAAAGAACACTATGGAGTTTACTTATGTTTTTCTTCTAACTCCCTAAAATTAAAAAACACCAAGTTAATCCTATGCTAGACTCGTTAAAATTAGACAGTGTAGGACCCGTCGATTACAATGGGACCGAACCACTCCTTCTTAGGGTTTATTAAAATTACTGAGATGGACTCATCCAAAGGATGAGCTTACGCAACAAGAAAATTTTATCCTCCTCAAGCTTGATAAAAATAAAGAGGTACTTTCCAGTAATGGTGGGGGGGAATTTGAGAAAAAAAATCCATCTTTTATACTTGTTTAAAAAGCAGCATGTCACTCTTGAATATGACACTTTGTCTCACTCATGTCTGGGTTGGGTAATCCTTTTGTCTTATAGTTAATCAAACCTCATTGAAAGTATTCAACTAGTTTTGGGTATTATATTTAAGTCAAATGTTGTCAAGTCATTTACAGTGTCGTTATGTGTTCAAGAGAAAGTTCAACTTCAATTCATTGTTCATTGCAAATATTTGTCTCCATTCGCGCTAACCATCCCTAATTTAATGATTGCAAAATATTTCCTAAAAACTTGACATAATGGTTTTGTTTCGTAGGCCCTCCTAAAACGGATCACTTCCTATCGAATTCATCTCATTATCTAGTAATTTTATCTAGAAATCCTATCAATACCTTTAAATATGCATGCCTTAATGGAAGGTTTCTCACCTTCAATGACAGGTTTTCATCATTGGCCTTCGATCAAATGACTCTATGAGTGTTTGACTGCAAATTATTCATTCACATTTCATAGATTGTACTGAGGTACTTTGATATCCATTGTCAATACTGGCGGTTTATCTCACACTTGTTAACAATTTTCACCATTGATCGGTAATCAAGTGGTTTCTACCATGTTCGACTTCGAAACAATCAATCACATGGATATATTTGTACTAGTTCGAGAAAAGGAAATCAAGACCTTGGATCTAGTTTCAACCATCCATGATTCGAGGAGTTATGTATTCATGGTTCAGCAGACTAATTCATAGCAAATGGCTAAATCCATACTGTGTCTACTATTGATGTAATTCTAGGTCACTTATGTACTAGAACATATAGTTAGTTTTTATATGAGTATGGGAATTCCTACCTCGGTGATGATTATATATTTGCATTGAATGTTTCTTACAAGTTTTCAACCGATGTCTCTGATCCAATCCTTGGGATGATAAAGCACTTCACTCTCTTGAAAAATTTTCTCAGACTTCACACTTTAGGGGGCAATATGTTACACGTAATTTTGTCACCATGAAATTTGACTATCCATATGGATCCATCACCATCCATACTCATGCTTCCTTAGAATTCAAAACACTTATATTCCTTAACCAAGTCTTGGGAACAAATCTCTTAAATACTCTTAAATATTTCCCGAGTGCTTTTTACAGTCACTTCCTGGGCATGCGCGGATATTCCTAACCTTACCTGTGTACATCTATGCTCTTTTTTCCAATAAAACCTATGCACCCCATTTAAAAGAAATTAAAAGTGAAAATTAATTTCTAGAAGCATAGTTGGGTGCATATTCTTCCAACAAAAATCCTCTTGAGTCATGCCAGCTCGATCTATATCCCTCCAATCATGGAGATTCTCCCCTTGGATCAAGGAACCCTAATCCCTTCATTAGAGGATCTCATCCCTCTATTGGTGGATTTGAAACATCCTCAATTTATCCTATAAATTGAGCTGAAACTTCAGGGTTAGGGGTACATAAGGGTTCATAAGTGTCCACTGAAGATAAAATTATGTTGGTCATTCTAGAGTGCAAAGCTTGTCAAACCAAGGAGGAAGATTGTAAAGGCATACGGGAGAAATATGTACGACATCAAGGCTTGAGTTGTAAGATTTCTCTTTATATTATTGATAATACATATGGATACTTTTTCTCATTGTGTTGTTTTTAGATTCATTAAAAAAATAACAATTCTTAATATCCTTGACCATTAAGTCAAGCTAGTATTTGGATTATTATATACTGCATGTGCTTTTGATTCTTTGCATGTTTTTCATTGTAGGTTCTTCTCATCATTGAAGGAATTCTTCGAGACAAAAGTCAAGGTCTACATAAAACATCTCTTTGAAAGGTAGGAGCATTATCCTCTATCTTCTAATTTTTGATAATATGAATGCTAATAGTTTAGGGAAAGAGATATTCAGATGGTTGTTTGTTTCTAGTTATCTATTGGGATACTAGAGAAATCGCTCTTGTCCGCAAGAGGGATTTATCTAGAAAATGGGGACAACAGAAGGTATAGTGTGACCAAGATTGGTACAATCACCTTTCAGAGGAAGTCAGTCTCCCCTCTCAAGCTCAAGGATGTCATGTTTGTTCCGTGCCTAAAGAAAAATCTCATCTTTGTTGGATTTTTGTAAGACCGTGGTTATGATGTGATACTCAACAAAGGAAAATCATTCTTAAGAAAAGAGCCACAGGAAAGGTGAATTAGATCATGGTTCAGGTGAAGAACCTATATAAGCTAGATGTGGAAGATTGTGCTTCATTAAGAATTAAGGAAAAGAAAGTGAAAAGTCGTGGTATTAGTGAAATTTGGCACAAAAGACATGACCATTTGCAACATGGCGCCTTTAATATTACGCAACAAATAACCACTAGCCTCCCTAAAGGAGCACTTGAGAAGCAGAATGTATGCAATGGATTTACCTTGGGGAAGTACACAAAATCCACATTCCAGGATTGGGAAAAAAGAAACATGCATTCCCAGATAGGATCCACTCTGATGTCTATGGACCTTTCTCGATAACATCCAATACCAGACACAAATATTTTCTCATTTTTATTGACAACTTCTCAAGGAAGTGTTAGATCTTCTTCATGCGGAAGAAATATGAGACATTCTCCAAGTTCATAGAATTAAAGGAACTAATTGAGAAAGAAACTGACAAGAAGGTGAAGGCTCTCGAGAGCTATAATGGAGGTGAGTACGTTTTGAATGAATTCAAAAAAAATTGCGCAAAAGAAGGAATTCGACAAGAGTTGACAACACCCCACAAACCACAATATAATGGGGTAGCTAAAAGAAATATTCATAGTATTTTGGAAGTTGAGAGGGATATGTTGCTTGACCAAGGCCTACCACTACATTTGTGGATATAGGCATGCAAAAAAACAATCTATTTGTAGAACCAAAGTCCTCGTCAAATTATTGTCATGATTACACCGGAGGAGACTTTCTCAAGGAGAAAGTTGGATGTGTCATACTTCAATATTTTTGGAGCCTTTGTTTACCATCATGTCTCCAAAGAATCAAGGAAGAAGCTTGATCTAATAGAAAATTTGGGGATATTTATGGGTTACAAAGACAATCCTCACAACTACCATGTGTAATTACCATCCCTCATAATGATAGTTGTGTGAAGGGATGTAAATTTTGATGAGGAGAAATTGATGTGATGCTCTCTTGATAGGGAGATTCAAATCCCACTAGAAAAGGAACTTTTACTTCCAATGGAGGAGCCTCGGGAATTTTTGGAGTAGCCATAAATTGAGGATCATGGAGTGGAGACATCCACTTAAGCAGAACCATCCAGAGAGGGAAAAAAAAAGGTCCTGGGAAGTTGATAGACCTGTCCAAGATGCGAGCGAGAATGTGGGAGGTCCTTAAATTTTTAATAAGTAGAGGAGGTCACCTCATCGGTATACTAGCTACATGGCTCTAATGGCTGAGCTTGTAGAGACTGAAGCATCCTATTTCGAGGAAGCAGTAGAGAAACCTATATGAGTTTCTACAATGGTGGAGGAATACGAATCCATTTTAAAGAACAATGTTTGGGAAGTGGTCCCAAGACTAGCAGATAAATCAGTTTTGGGTTTGAGGTTGATCTTCAAGGTTAAGCATGCAGTAGATGGAAGCATAGAGAATTATAAGGCTAGATTTGTGGCCAAGGGGTACTCTCATTTTGAGGTAATTGACTATGAGGATACCTTTTCTCCTATAGAAAGGTACTCATCCATTAGATCTATTTCACACTGACTACATAGATGGGGTGGAAGATCCACCAGATGGATGTAAAAACAACATTTCTCAATGGATTTGTTGAGGAAAAGGTGTAAATAAAGAAACCAAAAGGTTTTGAGACATTTTATTGGGAGTATCATGTGTGCAAACGCAAGTGAGCATTGTGCAGTCGCAATCAAGCACCCTGTGCTTGGTACACGAGGATCGAAAACTATCTCATTGGTTTGGGCTTCACAAAAATTGAAGCAGATGCAAATCTATATCATGTATTGGTAGAAGGTAATTTTATTATTATTATCTTATATGTTGATGATTTGATTTTAACTGGTGATGAGCATCATATCATATTTTGCAAGGAGGACCTTGGGTTTAGCTAATTATTTGTTCCTAAAAGGGCCAACTAACTACTACACATTAATTTATCAATCTGAGGTTTCTTTTTTTTATTTCAAGGTTATCAGCATAGTTTATGAAAGAGTAATACTAATATGACTAGTTACTATGATCCTATTGAAAATAAAAGATGTAATATCAAAGGAATGACCTCAGGATGCAATCTCTATTTATCACAAACTATTCAAAGCCTTAACTTCTATAGGCTTCTAAAGGAAACAACAAAAGAAAACATATTTAACATCAAGTTGTTTCTTAGGTAACAAAAACTACATAATATAAAGAAAACACTACATAATGAGACTATTAAAATCAATTAAGCAAATGAAATAGAAATATATGATAAGCTACAGGAAACCAAAAGAAGTAACATTACATAATGAGACTATTAAAAGCAATTAATCAAATGAAATATAAATATATGATAAGCTATAGGAAAGAAAAATAAGTAACACTACTCTTAACAAATTAACTACAACAGATCTACTTTATAACAATTTCAATAAACCTGATTCAAAATAGAGCATTCAATTTAAGAAACAAGAAGTGAGCAATTAAAAACAATTACGCAAACATAAATAGTTGGAATAGTAGAATAAAACACCAATGTAATGATACAAGAGAAGAAAATGTTGTTTCTAGGATCCGGCCCAAATCCATAATCAAACCTTCTTATGAATAATCAGCACAACAAACTAAATTTGAGTAAACAACACTTCCATTCGATTGCAGAGAACCAGTTACAGTTAATTTAATCACAAGTCTAAGATTATGTCAAAAATAATATTACAACTTCGAACAACCCCTTTCGAGGCTTAATGTCAGTTTTTATATTGTGCCAGTAAAAGATAACTATCAGAGAATATATTTTTAATAACGATCGATCGTGAGAATCTAAAGATTCTTAGTATTCTCATTTCGGGTACAAAGATCTTAATGCATCCAGAAGACCAGGTCAAGAATTATTCTTTAACTAATTCACTCCAAACAGAGTGTAACATCCTGAGTCTTATGTGATTTCCCATGACCATTCCAGAAAGCAACATCAAATATCAATGCATCAATATATTCTTGTCCAATAATGAGGATTCGTGTGTTAAGAAATAACACTTTAACGATCAAATTCATTAGTAAAATAATAAAATAATAAATGCATACAAAATACTACTAAATTCCACACTTCACAAGTTATCATAGCCTAATTATGAGAAAGACTTAGAAAATAGTATGGAAAATAACAAGTAAGGCAATGAAAATATCACAATTATGAGGCCCAACATCACCCACCAACTGACCTTTTTGCATGACCTCATGCAAACAAATGATTAATATGTAGGGAAGTTAAGGAGTAAGCTTCATAATATTCCTCTCATATATGCATGAATCCATTTCTACTTCGGATCTCTTCAAAAGCCACTCACATACCTTATTCTGACTGAGGACAATATATCACAGGGCATCAATACCTCACGCATCCTATCCAGTGGATACCTCTTTCCAGTACCGAATGAACAAAGTCTTCTATCCTATTCATGGAATTTGTGATAACCAAAGGGTTCTCTATTCTTGAATTCATTAGGGAATGCATGCCATCTCACCTTAGGTCCACAAAGAGCCTCGTCTCAAATGTCTTCCAAATATTCCATTCATGGGTGCAAGACAACATATTGAAATTGTGCAAGTGCAGGAGAAACACGAAGTTTCTCTGTGAAAATTCCATGACAAATTTGTGTGCAGAAGGGTTTATTATGTTCTCCTTTAACCCAAATATCAATACCATATTCCCTTCTCTGAAAGGTATGATAAGCCTTTTCCCATTCTACCTGGTTCGTGAAAAATTATATAAATCCTTGAAAATGAATATCTCCAATAAATGGGACGTGATTTTCTTGCACATGCTCTTTCAAAAAGAAATTATGCATGTATAATTCACACAGAACAATATACTTTGTATACTCATCCTGTCTGTGGAAAGTATAAATAAAATCCAGTACATTTGTGCTCATGTGGTTGTCTAGATTGTATTGCTTTCGCTTTAAGCAACATATATCTCTCAAGAAAATAAAAGGCATAATTTCGAGTTGGGGGCCTGTATGCCAAGGCATATGAATAGATATAGAAGATTTCCTTCATTTTATCTGCAACTTTCTTAAGGTAGTACTTTGAATTATTTACTTCCTTTTCAGACGCTCTTAGATGTGCATAGGTCTAATTTTATGTTCTTTTCATTGCTTTAAATCATTGGAGCAAATCCTGATGTTCCCTCCAAAACATTTCTTCTCCTTGATATATTGCTATGGTCTGTTGTTGTTCCTCCATAGTTTTGTGAAAGACTCTAGTGGATGCTTCTATGATCAAGGGAGTATAGGGAGTCAGCTCTTCTATTTGTACCCCTCTTGAATTAAAAGTAAATGCTGAATCGGTTTGAGTTCTTATTTCAACAAGGCTAGGAGAAGCATCCATCATCTGTACCTCAAGGTCAGTCTGCATTCCTACTTCAGTAGAAGCAAGTAAAATGTTGTTGAGTACTGGCTTCATTAACGATAGATATGAAATCACTCTGGACTTCCATTTCCTGAGTTTCCTTCTTTATTTTATGCTCTTCACATAATATCTATGAAATTTCTTGCGACCATGTAACCAGTTTTTTAGTTCTTGTACCTTTCCTCGTAGTTTCTTATTTTATTTCCTCAATTTATCAATTTATTTCTAAAATTTCCCTTTTCCTTTATTTCTCCCAGCATTAGTACCCATGGTCATTTGAACAGAACTGATAACCAAGGCTGCTAGAGAGGAAACAAAAACTACTATTTCAGCTTCTTCAGAAATAGTTTCCTTAGTGGGTTTGACTGTCAGTAAGTTGTCAACTTCCCTTTTCCTCACATCAGTTCTAGACTTCAGGAAGTCCAAATCAAGAAAATCAATCTAAGGCTCAGTTGAAACTGCAATTCCATCATCTCATTCTTTATTAATCAAATTTTCAAAATATTTTGGATCGATTCCCTCCATAGAGGAACACTCTAGTAAAGTAGAAAAAATTCTCTAGAACACTCTTGGGATGAAACAACTTCAAGATCAATATCTGATTCTAGAATAACAGTAGTTGAAGAGTTGACAAGAGAGGTTACAACTGACAAATTCGGTGAACCCCCCTAGTCAAGAGGATTTTCATAATGAGCTACCAGTTCTTCTATTAAAGTGTTCGTGGCTTCTCCCAAATTCGCAGTATCCAGTAAAATCTCTAGCTCTTATGATGCTTTGGATATTGTTATTTCTTGCTCCATGTGTTCCAAAGTTGCTAGAATTTGGGCTAGTTTTTCTTCAAAGGTTTCTTCTGGTGGTTGATCAAGAGAGTTCAAATAACTCTGACCTTGATTCACAAATTTAGCTAGCCTCCTTCTTCTCTTAGGTAGTGAGGCTAGGACTGATTCCATTCTTTTTTTCACTCTACTGTGTTTTTGAGTTTTTACATTTTATATAGTTTCTTGTGAGATATTTTCTATCATGAGAGTTTCATTTAGATTTTCCTCATTTCCTTTCTATGGTTTTTCATCACTAACTAGAATGTTCCCAGATGTTCCAACGGCTATTTAATTCTTCAAGGGAATGTCTTGAACATCGTCAGGGTTTCCAAATAACCCTTCCCAAGTCCGTTGAACTTGCCTAACACTTTTTATGATTAATATCTTAATAATTCCATGGTGACTTACGACCAAAGCTTGGTCCTTGGACCTCCTGAATCTAGTAGTAGTGTCATGCAATACTCAATTGAGAAACTATGGAAGGTTCAGAGTTACCTTTTGCCTTAGGGATGCCATGAGCTTGAGGTGACACCCCCTTACCACTTGGTACCTTCTGTCACAAGTTATGCATCACTAGAAAATCCATGCTACTTATTTCCATGGTTTAGGTAATGAATTATGGTTATACCCCTTTCCTTTTATAATATTTTTTTCTCTAATATTTCTAAAAAAAAGGTCACATTATGGAGAGAGGTGTGTATCTCGTACCAATTTTACCATTTCGTCGGAAGCCCTGTTCCTTCTACTATTTCACTTTCACTTACTTGTATCTATATATTTCTCACCATTGTTGTGTCGTTGTCCAAACTCCTTATGAATTCCAATGCTACCTCATTATCGAATCTCGATAACCATTCAAAATATTCTATCCATCCAACTTGAATCAAGATGTTGTGTACATTTTTTGAAGCTTGTATTTGAGTAGGTTCGTATCGGACTGAATGCCCACCCATTGTTAACTATTGTTGAGGCCTTGAAATTCGTTGCAACAACATGGGGGATGACCACCCGGTCGGAACCTTAAAGCAGTTCCTTTTCCATTTGGAATGGTGGCTTTGACTGGTTTAACCAGGTTTAGTTACCTTCTCTCAATCTCCATTGGCTTAAAATATGACTTTTATTTATCAATGGGAAAGAGACATTGGATCATTTCTCTTGCCGATCGGATAAGAAAGTGATACTTAAGCTAATTTGTGCTTAGCTAGGCCACAACTAAAGTTTTTCCTCTTTGGAAAGACGACTTTTTTAGGGTGTATAATTTAATATAAATGCAATATTATTCTAAGATGCAAGAAAAAGAAACTATTTTAATCCTATCTCAATTAGGCAGATATAGATCTATCCCAAATGATAGCAAGACTTTTTAAATAATTGAGATTTAAATATGTTTGTTTTAAATGAATATCAGACTAACGAAGTAGTTCAATTAACTGGCATTTTGAATACCAAACACATTCTATTTAGAGACCTCTTAACTAAAATAATCAATCAACAACACTCAGGAAGTAGTTCTCAAATGATATTGATAATTTAATCAGTAACTTGAATAATTAAATAATAACATGCAGAAATAGTTCACAACATATCACTATTCAATAAATCAGTTTTATAAGATAGATTTCTAGGTAAATAGTTACTCAGAAATCAAAATTCAGCCAATAAGCATAGAGATAAATAATAACATAAATTGAGGCAAATTACTCATACCGACAGAAGTGCACGAGTATGCGAGTAAATTGACACATTCCTATTATCATAAAATGAAACCATAATTTAAATAATAGTATTATAAATACCAATTTACTAAGTCCATTTCTCCAGCTCTGGTCTCTAACAGTCTTTTACAATGCCTGAAACTTCTGCTTTCAAAATCAAAGCTATAGTAGTGCAAGACTCTGTTCATTATATATAACTCAGAATATAAAATAAAACCCTTAATAATCTCTAGATATGAGATTCATCTCCTCTCACCCTACACCTCTAAATCCTCTAGACAATAGTGCCATCAAGAATTCCAAAATTGCAAAGGAGAAAAGCCACTATTACATTTTTCAATCTGCTATTTATAATATTTGCAAAGGAATTCTTCATAGGAAATTTTGTTGAAGAGTGGTTTTTCTCAATCAATTTTCATTAGTTCAAATCATATTATTCAATTTCTAGAGCATTCTTATTGATTAAGATATTCTTCTTCTCATCTCTTCAATTGTTTTCGTGCAAAAATAAATCAAAACAAAATTAAAATCAAAAAATAAAATCAAAAAGAAAAATCTAGAAATTATAATAAATCCAATCAAAAATTAATTAAATAAATAATTGAAGAGGAAATCTAAGATTTCTATTTATGTCTGTGATGATATAATTGGCCAAGGATATCATTGACGAATGGATCTACATTTAGAAGAAGTTGTGGACAAATTAAAATGCAGAAAATAAAACTCAGAAAATTTATTTTGTTAAAAATTCGGAGCATAATATTCTGCTGAATTTTAGACCCAATAAATGATCAAATCTAGAAATAAAGCAACTTTAGAAATGTTCTCTATGATTTTATCTTTCTAATGAGCCGTCCTGGGCCTCATTTGGCCAAGTAAAACTCCATTTATGAGCTTCTAAAGTTGGTACATTAAAATTCCTAGAAATCTGAAATTTCTGTTTCTTGGGCTAAAAATTAGAATTTTTAATTAATTTCTAATCCTAAATAAAATTAATGTTATTAATTTATTAATGCTAATTAATGCTAATTATGTTATTAATCCCAATTTACTATAAGCATAAATTAATTAATAAAAATAAATGATTTAAAATATAAATATATTATATTAATATTATAATTTTTTTATATTAAAATTATAATAAAATATTATATTTAAAATATAAAAATTATAATAAAAATATAATATTTATTATATATTAAATAATTAAAACGAAAAATCCACGTGAGAGGGAGAGCTTTGGGAGGAGGGAGGAGTATTAACAAAGTGATAAGGAGGGATAAGGTGGAGTCAATGGAGGGTGATGTGAGCGGCAGTCATAAGGAGTTTTAGAACTTTATGATAAAAAATTTAACACCACACATGAAAACCAAATCGCAATCGCAATCGGAGTTCGGCCTTTTTAAAATGAATGCATAAAGATAGATGTTTGGTATTGCGATATGTGATTTGCGATATATTGCAATCGCAATATCACATCGCATATTTTTTGCAGCAATTTTTGTAAATCAGGATTATTTTGGAAGAGTGATCATTGTGAAGTGGGCCCACATGGGATTAACCATCCTACAATTTAGACTTCAATTTTTTGCAATTTTGAGGTTTTGGGTTTGGCAATTTTTTTTTAAATAAAAAGTTGGAGTGAATTACCAAGATCCTCAAACGTGTTTTCATTTATTATATAATTTAGCTGGGTCATTTTGTAGGACCGTTAATATAAAAAAAATAAAAAAAAAAATAAAAAATAAATAAATAAATAAAAATAAAAAAATAAAAAAAATAAAAAAAATAAAAAAAAATCATACATTGTGAAAATTTGAAATATCATACATTTTTATACATTTTTAAACCAAATCGAGAAAATGATAAAAACTTCAAAAGAACGTCATTTACAAACGGGTTGACCAAATGTAGCGAAACAAGTATCATTGGAAAGCTTGTGAAAAATTGAAATCAACAAAGAAATTAAAAAAAAAAAATCGAGAAAGATGAAAAAATGACAAAAACATATGATAAACAGTACCTCAGTGAAGTTGTCTTTTATGCCATACAAGCCTAGTCGCGCCGCTAGCAAGCGCCCATAGCCCCGACGGGTTTACTTGTATTACCCATGCTTCCTTTTTTATTACTCTTTTGATAAGGACATTTGCAAGCTTTTTATTTATGATGTACCTCAGCGAAGTTGTCTTTTATGCCATACAAGCCTAGTCCCGCTGCTAGCAAGCGTCCATAGCCCCGACAGGTTTACTTGTATTACCCATGCTTCCTCTTTTTATCACTCTTTTGATAAGGACATTTGAAAGCTTTTTATTTATTGAGTGAAAGAGGTGGGATGGTAGTAGAGATTTTATGTTTAATGGACATAGTACTTTCATAATGTTTGCTCCAAATTATTTCCCTACAACTATTAATTAGAGGATTTTTATGTGGAGGGGTGGCAGGGATTCATTGAATTAAACTTAAATAAGTTCTTTCCTTGAAAAAGTAAACTCAATCACTTAGAAAGGATGTGTGTTCCTCCATGAAAAATATTTAAAGCAAAATGGCTTTATGGTTCCATAAAGATATGCCTTTAATGATAAATGAAATTCACTTAAATGGATAGAGTAAAATATTTCCCATGTATGTCAACAACTGTAAGGTAAGAAAAATTCCTTTCACATAAATCATGAAAATGTCACCAAAATCAAATCAAAACTGAAAACAAAAGGAAAATAATTCCTACTAAAGTAATAAAAGAAATCAGCAAAATAAAAATGAAGAAAGAAAAATTGAAAGAAAAACAAAACTTAAAAGCTAAATTTTAACAAGATTGCTTATATGAATTTCTCAACAAAGGATTATAAAAGAAAATAAGCATATATACGTTCATTGCAATGTTGAGATTTTTAAAATTTTTATATTGCAGAGTTATATGAAATTCTCAAAATCTAGAGGGTGAATAGAAGTTATGATAGATAATACGCTGAATGAGAAGTTTTTGTCTGTTGCAATTTTTTTTTTTCAAGGCAAAACCTGCATAAAAGCATCTTAACTATTTTCTAATAAAATCAATGCTTAAAGAAACAGACTAAAGGTTTAGAAACTCCCTAGTCTAGTTGATTCAATGAGGATCATTATTACTTCTCTCAAGAATCTCAAAGAGCAAAAAGAAATTTTGAAAACTGATCTTGTAGAGGTGCGAATGGTTCATGAAGACCTGAGAAAGATGATTTTCTCCAATGCAAGTTTTTTTTTCTAAGTAAAGCTATCTCTATTATATCATATGAAACAAAAAGTTACAAGGCACATCCTGTGTTATCGACAAGTCCATTCCAGAGGGATAATTCGAGAGTTTGCTACCAAGAGCTGGACTGCCCCAAGAGAGGAAACCAGTCCTTAGAGACCACAGATTAAATGTTGCTCAAGATGGGAAACCAACAGAGAGAGTATTCAAAAAAGAGCATAAAAAGTAAAGTAAAGCTATCTTAAACTGGAGTACGCTAAAAAGAGCTGAATAAGTGATTCTAAGGAGGACCTTCATGCTTGTTGCTGGGGGAAGGTTCTGCTTCCAGACTTCTGCAGACATAGCCATAATCCATAGTGTATGTGCTTGACATGTTTGCGGCCAAAGGAGAGCATGGTGAGGCTGGGAGACCAAGACGCTCCGCCGGGGTGTCCAACTGCAAGTCGCCCCGCAGAGAAGCTTCATGCACCTAGAGACGGTCTAGACTGCCTGCACCTCTCTGCTCCTAGATGTCTTCAACGTCCGGGTCCGAGTTTACTTTGCTGGAGTCGTTGGGGTCGTCACTGCTGCTGGAGGCGGGATGCACAGGAAATGCGTTCATCTTTCGCGGGATGAAATCCAGCTCCTAGGAGGTATTCGACTTGCAAGGTCGTTTCCCGCTGCGGGAAGTGGAGGGGAGGAGTGCAGGAGCTAGCAGCTGTAGGGAGAGATGGACATTCAGGACAACAAGGGGGGGGGGTGTTTCAAGAGCATTCCAAGAAAAGGAGGGTAAGTTCAATTCACGGTTGAGGGAGAGAGACAGAGGTAGTCGAGAGGGAAGGCCACACCCCCCAGCTCTCCGACACCTCATCCTCTGACGACGGGGCATGGAGGTGCAGAAGGGAGAAGCTCTTGATAGAGGAGAGAAGGAGGCAGAATCCTGGGGGGAGTTGCTGCTCTCAGGAACAAATGAGGGGCCGAGGCGAAGCTTGAGATATAGGGCAGCGAAAATGGTGAAGAGCACAACTAGCAATGCAGAGGAAGAAGCTGGGGTTGTGAGCTTAAACATCATAGCAGGAGTAAATGCAAAGGCGCCTGGGTACATCAATTCTGGGGTGGAAGAGGGGGCCTTAATGGCCGCCTCATGCCAGCAATAAATGCTGTGGGTATCCAAAGGGAGGATCACATGGGTGCACCATGTGTCCTTCCACATGGCCGCCCCATGTTTTCTAAAAAACACTCGCATCCGAGGGGAGAATATCTTTGTGCACTAACTGAGCGCACTCATCTTTTAGATCTTCATCATCTAGGGAGGAGAGGGTACCAAAGCTGAGAGGGGTGTGGTGATAAACCCCTTTTTTTGCAAGTAAGTCAGCCACCGAGTTAGCAGATCTTTTGATGTGGTGGAAGTCAATCGCAGAGTGAGTGTGGATCCACTGCCTGAGAAGAAGGATGTGCGAGGCCAGGCGCCAACTCTTGGCCAATTTTTTGACTGAGGTGCCCGCTTGGTGTCTTTTGGCCATGTCAATGAGGATTTGAGAGTCCCCCTCTATATCTAAGGGGAAGAAATTTTGATCCCTGGCAAGGAGAAGCCCTTGGAGCATACGTTCGAGTTCAGCCGAATATAAGTTATGATAGATAATATGCTGAATGAGAAGTTTTTGTTTATTGCAAATTTTCTTTTTCAAGGAAATACCTACATAAAAGCATCTTAACTATTTTCTAATAAAAAAAATGCTTAAAGAAACAGACTAAAGGTTTATAAACTCCCTAGTCTAGCTGATTCAATCAGGATCATTATTGCTTCTCTCAAGAATCTCAAAGAGAAAAAAGAAATTTTGAAAACTGATCTCGTAGAGGTGCGAATGGTTCACGAAGACCTGAGAAAGATGATTTTCTCCAATGCAAGTTAACTTATTTCTTTAATTAGAATTAATATCATGAAGAAGTTTTATTGACATAAAATTATTATTTATTAAATCTAAAGTAAAACAAGTAGTTAACTAAAAGAAAGCAATGTTTCATGTTCAAAGAATAAAAAATAAATCGAATTCATCAGAAATGAGGATGAAGTTATGTTTTTTTATGAATTGTAGCGATGAATGTTCTTTTTTCTTCTTCCATTCTGAATTTATATCAGCCCCAAAATATTGAAATTGATTTAGAATCCAGAATAATGTAACAATATATAAAGATGATTTGAATCTTTATATGATAAGTATGGAGAAAAATCAGAATAAAAGAAAATTAAAAATATGAATTAATCATCCGTACATTACCTTTCTAAATTCTTCGCATCTCGAGATTCTTTTCCATGCATAACTTAAAATCTATGACTTCCGCTTTTGTCGATATGCGATTGAGCTCTTTCCATAATAATTTAAAAGATAATGGTGGAAAGCCGAATATTGAAATTTATCGCATCAAAAGATCTTGAAGCCAAAACTTCATTTGAGATGCGATATAATTATTGTGGTGAGCATGTGCGATGGGAAACTGCAAAGGGATGAATGTGATATCGGAGAATAGTTATATCGGAAGATTAAATCTTGTGAATGAACTAAAACGCCGATATTATTCTTGTGATAATGAAAATGTGATAAATGATTGATGCAACGTGACTGCAAATATCAGAATATACACGTGGAATTTTGGTTTTTCGGCCCACACAAATGGTGAACAATCGTGCACGGTTTCACTTCACATCTTTTATAATTTACCTTCTAGCAGATTTCAAAACTTAACTCTTTTTCAATTTTGCAATTTTGCGATTTCACAATTTGTAGTGAACTCCACATCACTCGTTGCAACTTTTATCGTTTAACATATTACTTATATCGTGCAATATGCAATATATGTAGAATCACATCGGAATATCCTTACCTTGTCTTTTATCACATCGCAACTAATATAATTTACCCGGCGAGGTCTTTAACAATAACTACTAAAATTTCCAATATGTGAAATGTAATTTCGTTGATGCACCAATGTGCGATGAAGAACGGACCCGATATTTTTATTATATGAATTTTAATTTCATATCAGGTCTGGGACATCAGAACTTTTAAATATATGCCTCTACCAAATTTTTTCTTTATAAATGAACATGATATTTTTATATAAAGAGGATTTAAATGTCATATCGGGTTCGGGTTATATTAACATCGCAATTTTGGTGAAGTAATTTTATCGGAAAATGGGCGAGAGTATTGAAATTGATTAAGAAGATATGCATCAAAGGTTTCCTATCGGGAATTGTTAAGATTTGTCTCTGATCAAATGTTGTGATACATATAATGTGATATTAGACGAAGAAATCATCGGAAATTGGAGGGAATGAGAATATCAGGAGGTCAGATATACTTAGTATATGCTCATTTCAGAGCCTCCGATATGCGATTTGCGATATATAATGAGCCATATGTGGGGCCGATTATTTCTTTAAAGTATTCAATTCAAGAATAAAGTGAGTGATTTAACTTTGCTTTATATTAAATAACCCTTTAATAATTAAATGTCGAAATTTTTTATTGGAAATTAATTTTATAAGAACTTTCTTATAAAGATAATTGTGAAATAAAATTATCTGATATGATTATTCCAACAATTTATTAAGACTTATCATGATTTCAATAAATATTAGCAAAATTTATATATCCTTCAAATTTCAGATGAAATCAGAAATACTTCCCTGAACATGTTGCATATTTGAGAAAAGTGAACTGCTTGCTTATCTTGAGTCTTCATAATCAGATGAAGATCTTATGAATCTTCAAATTCTCCCAATGTTTCTCAAAAGTTGCATAAGTTCAACATCACCTTCTTATTTTAATCTAAAATACTAAGTAATGAATTTTCTGAAATTGCATCATTTTCAAAATTCATCAGAAGACAAGAGTGGTAAAAATGAGTTCTTAAAATTACTTATGAATAAATTTTTTTCAAGTGGTAGAAAATTCATAGAATTTCTTCATGTATGATCAATGTTATGAATTGTGAAAAACAAGAAAATTGAAGGCTTAACAGATAAGTATGATTTGATAATTCAAGAACTTCTAAAAATTCTCTAGGTTGCTTTTCTATAATTGAAATGGGATGCTCAAAATAAATTGGATTCATTACTTTTTTTATTCAAAATCTAAAATAATGAAATAAATGCAAACAGAAAAGAAAATTAATCTGTTCCTATTTTTAACTTAATGAAGGAAACATGACTAGGTATAGTCATACTTCCAATGTAACCATGTAAGAATTTTAATTCCTGCATGTATGTACATGTCAAACATTAGTAAAAATGAAAATATAATTAATCTAAGAAAACTAAATCTGAAATCATAATGTATCTTTATTGTTAGTAGCTTATTCACAATTACCTTCTCTTGAAATGTCCTTTCCAACTGAATTTCAATTGGATCATAGAAATCTGAATGGATTTCCATTATTGATTTGGAGAGGTTTAAAAGATAAGATGACAAGTCAGGTTGTAGAAATGGTCTTTAAGAAACAATGGCCTGTGTGATTTTGTTAGTGTTATGTTTAAGTCCTAAATTATTAAAAATCTTCCGTGAAGGAAAACTTTCCAAATGTCTTTCAAATTGATCAATGAAAAATGGATGGAAGTCTAATAAATCCAACAGAAGATTATTAATTGAATTATATTGTTGGTCATAAAGTGAAAATACACTCTCTTTTTGGCACTGCTCTTGAGAAGTAAGAAGTAATTGATAAGGAATGAACATCAATTGAAATTGGAAGTTTAATAGTTTTTTATATTCACAATTATAATTTGAATCTTGATTTTTCACTTGAGGTAATGCATCAATTGAGTGTTCAATATTGAGCTGCTCAATATGCCAACATAAAGTATCTAAAAATCTAGGACTAAAAATAGAAAATAAATCTAAAGTTAAAATTAAATGTTGAAAAAATAACAAAATTGAGTCATAGTTTACACTAGTGTTACAATTATTGTTACAACACAATTGGGAGTGACTTAAAATAATTTCTTTTTCACCAGAATTGGGCAGAATAATGTAATTAGAATGATTGTTGATACCCACTTGTGAATTACAGAGAAGAATATGACTCTGAATAGGAATGCGAGCTTGATCATCATATAAATCATAGATTAGAATGGTTTCTTGAATGCTGAAATCATAAGTATGATTATTTGTTTGAAAATGAGAACTATTTGGAATAATTTCTAAATTAGATTGTTCTTCATTTTCACATGTGATTAGACTTTGATCATGAGGATTCAATTGTAAATAAGACAAATCAATATCTTCAATGTCAAAGTAGCTATCACAAATGACTTCGAGACATTCATTAGAATTCCCTTCGATCTTATTCAATGTATAAAAACAAGAAGGAATATTAAGCTCATGTTCATTAATGTCAGAAGAATGATCATTAATTAATTCTCTATCTTGATAAAAACTAATTGGCAATTCATTTAGATCAGCCTCTCTGTTTTCTGAAATATCTTTAATGTGAAGAGAGGTTAAATTACTATTAGAAAAATTATCAGGATGAAGAGAAAAATATGAATCTGAAATGATGCATTTGAAAATATCTCTGTTTGAAAACTCTGATGCATTTTCTTCATTGCAATTTTCAGATTTAAGATCATTTTCTTGGCTACTTATGCTTTCTTGAAGAATGTTTCTTTGTTGATCTGAATTTGGAATTTTCTCATCATGAAAGAATTCATAAATTTGTACAGTAGATTGCATTTTATTGGAAACTTTAATCGTTGCTGGTACTTGACGAATTATGATCTGATTTTCTGATTCTAACTCATACTTATTTTTAGATTTTAAAGTGGTATTTTCTTCAAGAGTGATGCTAATATCTTCTTGCGGTTGATTAGTGAAATTTTCCAACCTTTGTGATTGAAATTCATTAACATGTGAAGGTGCCCCTTGATCTTTATTAATATTGTAGGAAGTGTATAGTAATTGAAGGAATTGATTATACACAATAGAGGCTTCTTCATCATCATTTGTTTGTACCTTTATATTGGAATTTTTACTTATCTCAATGAATTTAGAAGGAGGTTGATCAAAACTTGAAATAATTTTACATGGATTATGAATTGAAGGAAGAGAACAAATATGTTCAAACCAATCTAATAATTATGTTTTCGAAGGTTTATCTTCAATTTTAAATTTTAAACAATTTAAACGAAACCTAATGGTAAAATCAATTAAAGACTCACCTTCAAACCTTCGTATATATTCAAAATCGTCACATACTTGTTTGTAGATATATCCATCAAATTTACGAAGGAAAATTGTAATAAATTGTTCCCAAGCGTGGATTGAGGCAATTGGAAGTGATTGACACCAGCTTCTGGCTTTTTCCAAGAATGTAAGAGTAAAAATCCTGCATAAAATATCTTCATCAATATCATGAGAAGTAGAATTTGAAAATTTTTGAATGAATTGTAAAGTATGATCAAGTGCAGAAGTATTCCTCTTACCATTAAACTTTACCTGAGATAATTATCTTACAATTTTTAGTGGAGTATTGGAAGATGCTCGTCCAGAAATAAAACTCCAAATTGGAAGTTTTAGAGGAGCCATTGTAATAAAAAATAAAATGTTAGAATACAAAGACTCTAAATTAAAACAAGTCTCCGGCCCTCCTTTTAGCGCCAAAATGTTGAGGCCTCAAAATTCGTTGCAAAAACATGGGGGATGACCACCCGGTCCGGACCTTAAAGCAGTTCCTTTTCCATTTGGAATGGTGGCTCTAACTAGTTTAACTAGGTCCATTTACCTTCTCTCAATATCCATTGGCTTAAAACATGACTTTTATCTATCAATGGGAAAGAGACATAAGATCATTTCTCTTACCGATCGAACAAAAAATTGATCCTTAAGCTAATTTGAGCTTAGCCAAGCCACAACTAAAGTTTTGCCTCTTTGGAAAGGGAAATTTTTTAGGGTGTAGAATTTAATTTAAATGCAATATTATTCTAATATGCAAGCATAAGAAACTATTTTAATCTTATCTCAATTAGGAAGATATAGATTTATCCCAACTGAGAGCAAGATGTTTTAAATAATTGAGATTTAAATATTTTTTTTTTAAATGAATATCAAACTAGCGAAGTAATTCAATTAACTAACATTGTGAATACCAAACACATTCTATCTAGAGACCTCTTAACTGAAATAATCAATCAACAACACTCAAGAAGTAGTTCTCAAAATGACATTGATCATTTAATTAGTAACTTAAATAGTTAAATAATAACATGCAGAAACAGTTCACAACATATCACTATTCAATAAATTAGTTTTATAAGACATATTTATGAGTAAATAGTTACTCAGAAATCAAAATTCAACCCAAGAGTAGGGATAAATAATAACATAAATTGAGGCAAACTACTCACACCGAAAAAAGTGCACGAGTATGCGAATAAATTGACACATTCCTATTATCATAAAATGAAACCATCATTTAAAATAATAGTATTATAAATACCAATTTATGAAGTCCATTTCTCCAGCTTTGGCCTCTAACAGTGTTTTACAATGCTTGAAACTTCTGCTTTCAAAATCAGAGCTACAGTAGTGCAAGACTCCATTTATTATATATAACTCAGAATGTAAAAGAAAAACCTCAATAATCTCTAGATATGAGACTCCTCTCCTCTCACCCTACACCTCTAAATCCTCTAGACAATAGTGCCATCAAGAATTCCAGAATTGCAGAGGAGAGAAGCCACTATTACATTTTGCAATCTGCTATTTATAATATATGCAAAGGAATTCTTCATAGGAAAGTTTTTTGAAGAGTGGTTTTGCTCAATCAATTTTCATTGTTTCAAATCATATTATTCAATTGCTGGAGCATTTTCATTGATTGAGATCTTCTTCTTCTCATCTCTTCAATTGTTTTCCTGCAAAATAAATCAAATCAAAATTAAAATGAAAAAATAAAATCAAAATGAAAAATCTAGAAATTCTAATAAATCCAATCAAAACATAATTAAATAAATAATTGAAAAGGAAATCTAAGTTTTATATTTATGCATGTGATGATATAATTGGCCAAGGATATCATTGACGAATGGATCTGCATTTAGAAGAAGTTGTGGACAAATTAAAATGCAGAAAATAAAACTGAGAAAATTTATTTTGTTAAAAATTCGGAGCACGATCTTCTGCTGAATTTCAGACCCAATAAATCATCAAATCTGGAAATGAAACAACTTCAAAAATGTTCTCTATGATTTTATCTGTATAATGAGCCGTCCTGTGCCTCATTTGGCCAAGTAAAACTCCATTTATGAGCTTCTAAAGTTGGTACATTAAAATTCCTAGAAATCTGAAATTTCTGTTGCCTGGGCTAAAAATCAAAATTTTTAATTAATTTTTAATCCTAAATTATATTAATGTTATTAATTTATTAATGCTAATTAATTATAATTATGTTATTAATCTCAATTTACTATAAGCAGAAATTAATTAATAAAGATAAATGATTTAAAATTTATTTAAAATATAAATATATTATATTAATATTATAATTTATTTCTATTAAAATTATAGTAAAATATTATAATTAAAATATAAAAATTATAATAAAAATATAATATTTATTATATATTAAATAATTAAAAATTTAAAACAAAAAATCCACGTGAGGGAGAGCTTAGGGAGGAGGGAGGAGTATTAACAAAGTGATAAGGAGGGATAAGGTGGAGTCAACGGAAGGTGATGTTAGTGGGAGTTATAAGGAGTTTTAGAATTTTATGATAAAAAAAATTTAACACTGCAAATGAAAGCAAATCGCAATCGCAATTGGAGTTTAGCCTTTTTAAAATGAATGCATAAAAATAGATGTTTGGTATTGTGATATGTGATTTGCGATAAATTGCAATCGCAATATCACGTCGCATATTTTTTGAGGCACTTTTTGTAAATCTGGATTGTTTTGGAAGAGTGATCATTGTGAAGTGGGGCGCACATGGGATTAACCATCCTACAATTTAGACTTCATCTTTTTGCAATTTTGGGGTTTTGGGTTTGGCAATTTTTTTTAAAATAAAAAGTTGGAGTGAATTACCAAGATCCTCAAACGTGTTTTCATTTATTGTATAATTTAGCTGGGTCATTTTGTAGGACCGTTAATAAAAAAAATAAAAGAATTAGAAAAAATTAACTAAAAATTAATATTTACAATAAAGACTATTTTAATTGTGAAAATTTGAAATATCATACATTTTTATACATTTTTTAATCCAATCGAGAAAATAATCAAAACTTCAAAGGAGTGTCATTTACAAACCGGTTGACCAAATGGAGCAAAACAAGTATCGTTGGAAAGCTTGTGAAAAATAAAATTCAACAAAGAAATCAAACCAAATTACGATGACGATGAAAAAATGACAAAAACGTATGATAATTAACTTAATGAAAATCCTAAAAGGTGTTTAGCCAAAAAATTTGTAGAAAGGGTCCCCATTATTTGAAGTACATAAGTAAAAAATGGGAGGGTTGTGTTTTACCACAACAACCGTTTAACACGATGTGACTCTGCGGCTGGAAACAATAAAATTCACGATGTACGATAATAGTAATTTTGTACAGAGTATAGAAGCTCACAACATGCAATGGTATTCGAAAATTCATATAATATTCATATGTCAGTGCCAACGTCTCCCCATAATAAGGGTAAAGGTCGTCTGCAGCCGTTAATCAAGTTTTGATAGGATGATAGGTATGGAACATTTAAAGGATAATGGTGTATTAATGCAATGCAATAAAGTAATCGTATAAAAGAAAAATACGAAGTAGATTATATATGTGAAATATGAGGAAATTATTAAGATTTGTATGACTCATGTGTTGTAATGATAACTCGATTTATTATAACCCGTGGAGGATGCGAACAAAATAAAGGCATGTGGAAATTTGTACAAGGAATTAGATGGATGGAAACAATAAATGTATCAAGTGCATCATTAGAGAAAATAACAGAGATTGATTTAGAATGTTGAATTTCAAAAAAAAAAAAAAATTCTAGTATGTAGAATTATAATGAAATACTCATAGCCAACCAAAACACTATTACTAGTGAAATAGGTAACTGCACTGGTACCTAATTTTTGACGTAGCAAGAAAAACACCCAATTTTGAAAAGTGGTGATGCAGAATAAAAAAAAAAAAAAAAATAGCATGTTTTTGGCACTTTAATTTTTTTTTTTTTTTTTTAATTTTTTTTTCTGTGATGCTTTTTATGTTGATTTTGAATAGTGGTGGCGTATCATCACCAACGTTTTTTTAGAGGATTTATTTTGACACTATACATTTTCTAATGTTTTCTTCTTCCGTGAGATGTTTATTTTTAATTGTATTTATGTACTTGTGTTTTTAAAAAAAAAAAAAAATATATATATATATATATATATATATATATATATATATATATATATATTAAAATAAAAATTTATAATGATATCTTCACTTTTTCACATAGATAAAAAATGAAAAAAGGGTTAATATTATAAATTTTATATTTTCTACAAGTTTATGTATTGCTAATTAATTTTTCAATGCACATCAAATAATTGTCGCTAAAAAACCAATATTTTGAACAATATGACAAAAAAATACAAATTTTCAATACAAATAGAATGCAAAAAATACATTTTTAGAGACTTTTTGTTAAAAAATGCATGTTAAATAAACTAATTTTGGGGAAAATCTTAACAAAAAAACTTAAGAAAATAGCATTTTTATTGAATTTTATGTCAAAAAATAATAGTAATCACATGTTTTTTGCAAAAAATAAGGATTATTCTCATAAAATATCAAAGTCTAAATATTACAAGTAAAACTGATTAATAGATCTCCAAAATGAGCTTTGTTTGCAAGCATAACTTAAAGATCATCAACAATATCAACTAATACATGTTCAACATAATCTAGAACATCATTGGTGGCTTCTTCCGCAACATTTTCTACTTCATTTTGGTCATTGTCTTCTTCTAATGGATCTTTCATGTCTGCAAATCTTCCAAAGTGTCCCTTTCCAATCATTCCATATTATGGTGGTTGAGATTCCTTTACTTTTTTTGCCACACGTGATTCATTAAAATCCCCTTTCCTCAAACCAACTTCTTGCTTCGCATCTGGAAGGAATTCAAGATCATTAATTCTTTGTTGAATAAATTTGCATTGTTGGAAATGTTTTCATTGATGGCAAAGGAGGTAGCAGATGCAGAGACAGGAACAGTTACAAGGAGACAAAGACAGACAATGGAGGCAGCAAAGAGGAAATGAATATAAAGGAGAAAGGCAGAGGCAGAGGAACCAAATATGGAGATAGTGCCGTTATCACAGCAGTAGAGGCAGAGGCAGAGTGACAGAAGCGGCAGAGGCAGAGCCACAGCTGTTATTCCAAGAATATGTACATATATATATATAAATTCCGAGAATATTTTATACAGCCGGGCGTTACACATAACATTCTGGGCTTTATATTCAAATGTGCAGTGGAATGCAATGAGATTGGATATGCTTTGAATCGGTTGGCATTCATTGTTTGAATTATGTTTGAAATTATCCCCATTTTTTAACAGAGCACTTGTATTCGATTGACATGGAGGTTGTATATATGGTATAACTGTGCGTTATATATGGCAGGACCATGTTGAAATGCCAGAGACCAAGGCCACTTCTAATGGAGCGGAACCATAGTCATAAATTCATTCGAATAATCCCTGTGCATTTAACCCCACTCATAGAAGAACCCTGTGTGACACCGTGGTCACTTAACTCTGTTTTATCATAATAGAATTCCCGTGTTATAGAAAGAAATACATTTGTTTGTTTGTGTTAATTGAATTCCTCAACCGGAGATTAAACCCGGAGTTAATAAACGAGAATATACATGGGAGAGTGCAAACCGGACGTACAACCGCGGTCAATCACTGTAGCAAAACTGCGAGCGGGTTTACAAGGTGGGTTGCCCCTCATTGCACCGATTTTGGTGTATAGGCGGTATTTTCCTAAACGCGGGCGATTCCGTAGACTATCTGACACGTGGCTAGGCTACTGTTCCAATACCACCACTTAAAGTGCGCCATCGCGCGTTAAAAACCGACGTTGGATGCCGAGCGATATGCACACAGGTCATTGATCTGGAGAAGGGACATTGGACGGTGGTCGCTTGCAGTAGATGCTCGAACAATAACGGAGATGCGCGAGGGATAAAAAAGGTACGATGCGCGCATTTGATTGGTCCATTGAGTTATAGGTGGGCCCGGATCCACGGGTTATTACAAGTTAAATCTTTATAAAGTGCTGAACCATTAATATAAGGTCGGAGATATAATTGAATTGCCAAAGGTTATTGTAAACGTTTATTAAAAAGGCGTGGAGTATTAATATAAATTTTAAAGGGTTGAACAGTTATATAAAGTTCGGAGACGATTATATAAGCCGGGAAATACAATATGACATTCAAAAGCTGCTAATTGTATTTATTTATCAATTTCTCCAAAATTGATAAATAAAATTGCCAAGAAAATAAAGAACCGTGAGGGTGAACTAAGGGAAACGCTGACAGAGCCATGCTACAGTAAGACCAACTTCTCCTTAGGGTCCAAATTCAGTGAATTGAGACATTAAAATGACCAGACTTATTTGTTTGAGTTTGCTAGCATAGAATAAGCGCAGAGTGAGATTGTCAGGTTGGAATATGATTGGGCATGAAGCTTGGGATGCATTTACACACAATTAAGTGAAATATTGAAAAGTACTGGGAATATGGTTGATTTATTAACACTTCAGATTTAAGCATTGAAACTGCCAGCATAGAACAAAGCAGAGATTGTGAGATTGTCCGGACTTGGGAAATGATTGGGCATGAAACTTGAATGCAATTATGGAAAAGGAAAAGAAGAGGAAAGCATGCAGAGATGAAAGTTCAGTGAACAAGAATATGTACAGGAATGAGTTGGACAGGTGAATAAGCACAGAAAACAGGGAATATGCAGATGACAGTGAACAAAGTGTATGCAGAACAAGTTCTTAACAGCAGCAGAAAAAAGAAAAATACAGTAAAGCCAAAATCCAGAAAAGGAGCTGAGTGAAATTGAAATGTGTAATTAAAAATTTGAATGTAAATGTTGTAATTATCTTTATTTTTTGTGATGCAAAGGCAAGTATCCTAAGGAAAAGACAAAATCCCATTATAGCATGGAAATTTGTACATATTGTAGTAATTCTAAAAATGATTTGGAAAAAGGAATAAGAAGACAGAAGCCACGGAGTCATGACTGTTCACTCCAAATTCCTTGTTAAATACAAACAATCATGTGAGAATTTCTATATATAATATCAATTTGATAAGCTCAAGAGAGGAGAGAGAAAATATAGAGAATGCATAATATAGAAGAATAAAGCAAAGAAGATTAAGAGAAGAAGAGAAGATACAGAACAGAGCTGATATTTGGAGTAAATCAGAAAACATTCAGTTTGATAAATTGAGGAAGTTGGAGCCTCCCTATCAAGTTGCAGCTTGATAGCTGTCAGTTGTAGCTGACTAAGGTTGAAGCCTCCTGTAGGTTGGTGCCTGCAGAAAATTGAAGGGAGTTGGTGTTTCCTTGCAAGTTGTAGCTTGCAGAATTGAGGTTGGAGCCTCCTGTAGGTTGGTGCCTGCAGAAAAACAGTGGTGAGAGGGAGTTGGAGCTTGCCTTTGCATCACAACAATAATAAGATGTGGTTTTCTCCCTTTATGGGTTTCCACTTATATCTGGTGTCTTTGTGCATGATATTGATCTGATATGTATCATCTTCTTAATACCTGCTGCTCTCATATTAATTCTACTGCTATATTATACTAACACTTGTTGCTTACATTCTAAGATTACTCACACATTAAATTGGATATGAAATGAGGGTGTAAATAAGTTTAATGAAAATTTCTAAAAGTTCAGGAATGTGTTAAACTGATTCACCCACCCCCCCCTCTCAGTTTAACTAAAGGTTCAACAATTGGTATCAGAGTCGGTCCCTTTTGTATCAGTCTAACAATTGAAAAGAGATCCTAAGCTCTCAAGATGGCTAGTCAAGAAGGAAGCCCAACCAATAAAGCACCTTTCTTCACTAGTGCTAATTATGCCTTCTAGAAAATCAAAATGAAAGCATATATAATGTCTTTAGGATTAGAAGTTTGGGATGCTGTGGAATTTGGATATGTCACAAATTCAACTGATTCAGAGAAAGAAGCTAAACAAAGCTTTGTAGCTAATGCAAAATCAATGAGTGCAATCTTAAATGGACTATGTGAAGCTGATTTTATCAAAATAATGCACAGTAAGACTGCCAAAGATATGTGGGACACTCTAGAGAATATCCATGAGCGAAATAAAAAGGTAAAGACTGCCAAACTTCAAGTATATAGAGCCCAGTTTGAAAATTTAAAAATGAATGATGATGAAGATATTGGCAGCTTCTTCTTAAAAGTTGCAGAAATTGTTAACAATATGAAAGCTCTTGGAGAAACCATGCCAGAAAGTATAATTGTGCAAAAGATTCTAAGATCACTCCCATCCAGATTCAATCCCAAGGTGTCTGCAATAGAAGAAACAGCTGATTGGGAGACCTTGACCATGAACCAGCTACTTGGAAATCTAACAACATATGAGATGAGGCTCCCACAGAAGAAGCAAAGTACGAGGGATGCAGCCTTTAAAACTGAAAAGAAGAAAGAAGAAAAGGAAGACATATGCTCTTGCTCGGATGATGAAGAGGCAAAATTTGTCAAGAAATTGGATAGAGGCTCAAGTAAATACAAAGGTAAACTTCCCTTCAAGTTCTTTAACTGTGGAAGAGTTGGACACTATGTTGCTAAGTGTCCTCACAAGAAAGTAAGAAATCAGGCTCAAGAATCAGAGAAAAACACATCAAAGAATTGGCAGAAAGGAAAGAAATTCAGTAGAAAATCCTTCTATGTTCAACAAGATAGCAGTACATCTGGAGACTCAGATGAATCCTCAGGAGAAGAAGGAACCTCTGAATTTTTACTGATGGCCATAGAAGATCTTGAAGGTCTCTTGCTAGAAGATGAGGAAGAAGGGGAATTCGACCTTGAGGGGGAGCTAAGAAGTGCTCTGGAGGAGATTGACAGACTCAAACTAAAATGCAGAAAACAAAAATATATTCTCCTCAAATGTGTGAAAGAAGAACAAAATTCAGAAGTCCTCATGCAGCTGAAGGTAAAGCTTGAATAAGCCAAGAAGATAGAAGATATGTTACTTCAGCAAATCAAGGATAAAACTCGAGAACAAGAGAAGCAGGAAGAAGAAATTGTATGTCTGAGGAAGAAATTAGAAAGTGTATATAAACTCCCCTCAAAAAACAAGCTCTGGTAAGTTGGATGAAATTCTGGATGCTCAAAGATCTCCTTTGATAAAAACTGGAATAGGCTATGAAGGAGAATCAAGTAAAAGCAAAGAAAAGGAAAACATAAAAATTATCTTTGTAAAGGCAAAGAAGAATGATGAAGCACCTCAAATAATGCCTACAAAAGAAGAAGCATGTAAAGAGGGAAACAAAACCCAGAAGAATCCCCGAATAACAAAGAATGAAAGAAACACTCAGACAACAAAAAAAGATTCATATCCTCCTGAGTTTGTCAAGTTTGCAAGCCATCAAAGGAGATTCTTCCCTCTTATGAAGAATGCCACCTGCTATGTCTGCCACAAGCTGGGACACATTGCTGCATATTTTCATGTAAGGAGGAGTAATTCAAACCAGCTAAAGATGCAAACAGTAAAGAGACTATCTCAAGCAAACAAATGGAAAATACAAACTTACATCAGGTACGCAAATAGTTTCTATGGTTATTGTTTTTATTGTAAGGAATCTGGCCATAAAATCATTGAGTGTAGAAAGTATGGAAAAATATTGATGTTTAACACCTCAAGGAGGTTTATGATTCAAAGAATTTTTTTTCATACTCATAACTCTGCAAAAATTATGATCAAATGTTGTGTATGCAATCAAGTTGGACATATACCTTCCAAATGTCCTCTAAGAAAATGTAGTCCATCATCCCACAAAAGATACCAAACAAAAGGGTGCTTCCAGTGGATAAAGAAAGAGAATAAATGTGACCTGGCCCCAACTGCCCAAGACCTGAAAAGCCAGTGGTACCTAGACAGTGGCTACTCAAAACATATGACTGGAGACAAAAGCAAGTTTATAACTCTTGATGAAAAGAAATCTGGCAATGTTACTTTTGGCAATGATAAATCAGGTAAGATCAAGGGAAAAATCTCAGTCAGCATAGATAATGGAAGAGGAAAGGCCCAAGATGTACTATTTGTAGATGGGCTGAAAGCAAATTTACTGAGTGTCAGTCAGATGTGTGACAAAGGCTATGAAGTTCTCTTTAGAGTACAAGATTGTGAATTCAGATCAAGCACAACAGGAAAGACTCTGCTCAAAGGTGTTCGAACAGAGAGTAATGTTTACATAGTAAAAGAGGAGGATGAAGCCTGCCATCTTAGCAAACTTGAGGAGTCATGGTTATGGCATAGGAGATTGGGACATCTCAGCTTCGACCATATCATCAGACTGAGCAAGAAGAAAGCTGTCAGAGATATGACAGAAATAAAAAGGCCTTCAAATACCATATGCAAATCTTGTCAATTGGGGAAACGGACTTGCACATCCTTTAGATATAAAGATGAGCTATCAACAAGAAGACCACTCCAGCTTGTGCACATGGACTTGTGTGGACCTGCTAGAACTAAGACACCAAGTGGAGAATCCTACTTCATGCTGATAATAGATGATTTCTCCAGAATGACATGGGTTTCTTTTCTCAAGAACAAATCAGAAGCACTGGAAAAGTTTAAGACATTCAAAGCATTAGCAGAAAATCAAACTGGATGCAAGCTAAAATGTATCAGATCAGATAGAGGAGGAGAATTCATAGATTATGACTTTGCAGACCTATGTAATGAACATGGAATAAAGCAACAATTTACCATTGCAGGGACACCTCAGCAGAATGGAGTAGCAGAGAGACAAAACAGATCTGTACAACAAATGGCCAGAGCTATGATGCAAGAGAGTAACATTACTCAAACCTTTTGGGCAGAAGCTGTACACACAGCGGTACATATTCTAAACAAAGCTCATTTAAGACCTAACAGTGACAAGACACCTTATGAGCTATGGCATGGTAAACCTGCATCAATCAAGCACTTTAGAGTCTTTGTCAGCAAGTGCTACATAAAGAATAATGATGAAAATCTGGGGAATTTTGATGCAAGAGAAGATGAAGGAATACTCTTAGGATATGCATCCAAGAGTAAAGGATACAGATGCTACAACAAGACTCTTCAAAAAATTGTAGAAAGTATTGATGTAAGATTTGATGAAGAACTTCCAAACAAGACAAGAGATATAGACTGCAGCAGCCATCTTGAAAACCATGAATAAGAGGACCAAGATGATGAAGAAACAAGCAAAACATTATAAAATGCTGAACTAAACTCAAAAACCCCCTCAAGATACACTCAAAAGAACCATCCAGAAGATCAAATCATAGGAGACAAGAGTGTAGGAGTGCAAACAAGAAGGCAGCTAACTGAACAGACAGAAGAAGTATACATAGAAATGTTATCACAAATAGAGCCAAAGAAGTTTGAAGAAGCCAACAAGGACAAGTATTGGGTAAAAGCAATGAATGAAGAATTGGACCAAATTGAGAAGAACAATACTTGGGAACTAGTTCCTAGACCAATTGAGAAGAATATCATTGGTTCAAAATGGGTATTCAAAAACAAAATGAATGAGCAAGGACAAGTAATCAGGAATAAGGCCAGGCTGGTCTGCAAAGGATACTCACAAATTGAAGGACTTGATTATGAAGAAACATTTGCCCCTGTAGCTAGAATGGAAGCTATCAGAATGTTCCTGGCATTTGCATGCTACCAAGACTTCAAGGTATATAAAATGGATGTAAAGTCTTATTTTCTTAATGGAGATCTAGAAGAAGAAGTGTACATGGAACAACCAGAAGGCTTCTCATTGACAGACAAATAAGACTATGTATGCATACTGAAGAAGGCTCTATATCGACTGAAACAGGCTCCTCGTGCTTGGTACTCAAGACTGGATAAATATTTGCAAAAACAGGGTTTTAATAGAGGTGGAGTAGACAGCAATCTATACATAAAATCCCATGAAAATGAACTCCTGATTGTTGTAGTGTATGTTGATGACATTATGTTTGGAAGCAACAAAGATGAACTAGCAAAAGGGTTTGCTGATGAGATGAAAACAGAGTTTGAAATGTCTATGATTGGAGAGCTCAGTTTCTACTTGGGACTGCAAATTCAACAAAAGAACACAGGCGCCTTCATCTCTCAGGAAAAATACTTAAAATAAATGCTGAAAAAATTCAAAATGGAGGACTGCAAACCTGTGACAACACCCATGATCACGGGATGCAAGCTGTGTGCTGATGATGGGACTGTAGATGTAGATCAAAAACTATACAGATCCATGATAGGAAGCCTGCTGTATTTGACAACATCAAGACCAGACATCATGCTAGCAGTATGACTAGTGGCAAGATATCAAGCAGCACCTAAACAAAAACATCTTCTGGCAGTAAAAAGAATACTCAGATATCTACAAGGAACAACACAGTATGGAATTTGGTATCCTAAAGGCAAAAGCTTCACTTTAACAACATACACAGATGCAGATTGGGCCAGTTGTGTTGATGACAAGAAAAGTACAAGTGGAGGTGCTTTCTATCTAGGAGAAAGTTTGGTGGCATGGTTAAGCAAGAAACAAACATCCATCTCTCTGTCTACAGCTGAAGCAGAATATATAGTAGCAGCAACATGTTGTACACAAGTCATGTGGATGAAGCAAACTTTTCAAGACATGAAGGTAAGCATTGATGAACCTATCTCAATCAAATTTGATAATACAAGTGCTATAAGTATATCTAAAAATCCTGTAATTCACTCAAAAACTAAACATATTCCAATCAAGTATCATTTCCTTCGAGAACAAGTGGCTCAGAAGATAGTAAAGCTGTTATATGTACCAAAAAAAGAACAAACAATAGATATATTTACCAAACCTCTTGCTAGAGAACCATTTCAATATTTGAGAGATAAACTAGGGGTAGTATCTGCAGAAGCTACTCTCTGATATAAAGAGAAAACACAATTTCAGGGGAGAACAAAAACAAAAATATCATTTCAGGGGGAGAACAAAAACGAAAATATCATTCCAGGAGGAGAATAGTCAGCAAGGAAAGCATGAATCAGGTCCTCAGGATCAAAGGATTAAGGCAAAATAACACCAAGTTATTATCCTAGAGATATCTACATTATTCAAGCATCAAAAGGTCAATTACAGAGCAAAAGGATCAGTATTGTGCTCTGAAACATTATATTAAGAATATGAAACATAAAAGACGAGTAGTGATTATCATTTGAAGCCTCTCAGCATTTTAGTTGCTGAATCCAATCATATATCTCTGACTAGATAAAGCTGATACAATGTATTCTATGAAGTATCATTATTCTCACTTTTAGCTCTATACAAGTGAAAGAACTATATCAATTTACAGTGTATATTCAAATTCGATAATCCTCAAAGTGTTCTCTCAACAAGTCTTATACATCACTATGGAGCAGCATGGTATAAAGTCAATAGAAGAGGGCCTAAACATAACTCAGAGAGAGGAAATTCAAAAAGCAACCCTTTGCCATTGATGTCAAAGGGGCAGGAAGAGAAAACAACAGGAGAAAGAGCAGGCAAACAGAGAAAATGTATTGCCATCAATGCCAAAGGGGGAGACTGTTGGAAATGTTGTCATTGATGGAAAAGGAGGTAGCAGATGCAGAGACAGGAATAGTTACAAGGAGACAAAGACAGACAATGGAGGCAGAAAAGAGGAAATGAATATAAAGGAGAAAGGCAGAGGTAGAGGAAGCAAATACGGAGACAGGGCCATTATCACAGTAGTAGAGGCAGAGGCAGAGTGACAAAAGCGGCAGAGGCAGAGCCACAACTATTATTCCAAGAATATTTACATATATGTATATATAAATTTCGAGAATATTTTATACAGCCGGGCGTTACATATAACATTCCGAGCTTTATATTCAAATGTGCAGTGGAATGCAATGAGATTGGATATGCTTTGAATCAGTTGGCATTCACTGTTTGAATTATGTTTAAAATTATCCCCATTTTTGAACAGAGCACTTGTATTCGATTGACATGGAGGTTGTCTATATGGTAGAACTGTGCGTTATATATATGGTAGGACCGTGTTGAAATGCCAGAGACCAAGGCCACTTATAATGGAGCGGAACCATAGTCGTAAATTCATTCGAATAATCCCTGTGCATTTAACCCCACTCATAGAAGAACCCTGCGTGAAACCGTGGTCACTTAACTCTGTTTTATGATAATAGAATTCTCGCTTTATAGAAAGAAATACATTTGTTTGTTTCTGTTAATTGAATTCCTCAACCGGAGATTAAACCTAGAGTTAATACACGAGAATATACACAGGAGAGCGCAAACCGGACGCACAACTGCAGTCAATCACTGTAGCAAAACCGCGAGCGGGTTTACAAGGTGGGTTGCCCCGCATCGCACCGCTTTTGGTGTATAGGTGGTATTTCCCTGAACACGGGCGATTCCATAGACTATCTAACACGTGGCTAGGCTACTGTTCCAATACCACCACTTAAAGTGTGCCATCGCGCGTTAAAAACCAACGTTGGATGCCGAGCGATATGCACACGGATCGTTGATCTGGAGAAGGGACATCAGACGGTGGTCGCTTGCAGTAGATGCTCGGATGATAACGGAGATGCATGAGGGATAAACAAGGTATGACGCACGCATTTGATTGCTCCATTGAGTTATAGGTGGGCCCGGATCCACGGGTTATTACGAAGTTAAATCTTTGTAAAGTGTTGAACCATTAATATAAGGTCGGAGATATAATTGAATTGCCAAAGGTTATTGTAAACGTTTATTTAAAAAGGTGTGGACTATTAATATAAAGTTATAAAGGGTTGAACAGTTATATAAAGTTCGGAGACGATTATATAAGCCGGGAAATACAATATGACATTCAAAAGCTGCTAATTGTATTTATTTATCAATTTTTCCAAAATTGATAAATAAAATTGCCAAGAAAATAAAGAACCATGGGGGTGAACTAAGGGAAACGCTGACAGGGCCACGCTACAGTAAGACCAACTTCTCCTTGGGGTCCAAATTTAGTGAATTGAGACATTAAAATGACCAGACTTATTTGTTTGAGTTTTCCGGCGTAGAATAAGTGCAGAGTGAGATTTCCGGGTTGGAATATGATTGGGCATGAAGCTTGGGATGCATTTACACACAGTTAAGTGAAATATTGAAAAGTACTGGGAATATGGTTGATTTATTAACACTTCAAATTTAAGCATTGAAACTGCCAGCGTAGAACAAAGCAGAGATTGTGAGATTGTCTGGACTTGGGAAATTATTGGGCATGAAACTTGAATGCAATTATGGAAAAGGAAAAGAAGAGGAAAGCATGCAGAGATGAAAGTTTGGTGAACATGAATATGTACAGGAATGAGTTGGACAGGTGAATAAGCACATAAAACAGGGAATATGCAGATGACAGTGAACAAAGTGTATGCAGAACAGGTTCTTAACAGTAGCAGAAAAAGACAAATCCAGTAAAGCCAAAATCCAAAAAAGGAGCTGAGTGAAATTGAAATGTGTAATTAAAAATGTGAACGTAAATGTTGTAATTATTTTTATTGTTTGTGATGCAAAGGCAAGTATCCTAAGGAAAAGACAAAATCCCACTGTAGCATGGAAATCTGTACATATTGTAGTAATTCTAAAAATGAGTTGGAAAAAGGAATAATAAGACAGAAGCCAGAGGGTCATGACTATTCACTCCAAATTCCTTATGAAATACAAACAGTCATGTGAGAATTTCTATATATAATATCAATTTGATAAGCTCAAGAGAGGAGAGAGCAAATATAGAGAATGCAGAATATAGAAGAATAAAGAAAAGAAGATTAAGAGAAGAAGAGCAGATACAGAACAGAGCTGATATCTAGAGTAAATTAGCAAACATTCAGTTTGATAAATTGAGGAAGTTGGAGCTTCCCTATCAAGTTGCAACTTGATAGCTGTCAGTTGTAGCTGACTAAGGTTGAAGCCTCCTGTAGGTTGGTGCCTGCAGAAAATTGAAGGGAGTTGGTGGTTCCTTGCAAGTTGTAGCTTGCAGAATTGAGGTTGGAGCCTCCTGTAGGTTGGTGCCTGCAGAAAAACAGTGGTGAGAGGGAGTTGGAGCTTGCCTTTGCATCAAAACAATAATAAGATGTGGTTTTCTCCCTTTATCGGTTTCCACTTATATCTGGTGTCTCTGTGCATGATATTGATCTGATATGTATGATCTGCTTAATACCTGCTACTCTCATATTAAGTCTGCTGCTATATTATACTAACACTTGTTTCTTACATTCTAAGATTACTCACACATTAAATTGGATATGAAATGAAGGTGTAAATAAGTTTAATGAAAAGTTCTAAAAGATTAGGAATGTGTTACACTGATTCACCCCCCCCCCTCTCAGTTTAACTAAAGGTTCAACATGCATTGCACTAGGTCTTTCTCAATGGCAATGCAATTTCTGCCTTTTGATAGGCAACATGCTAGTGTTGTACCTAATCATCAAGTACAAAAGAAATAAGTAATAAGATTAGAATAAAGACATAAAAAGTAAAAAATAAAATATTTAAATTTAAATTTGTATAATAAAACTTACCTGAACCTGAAAATAGATCCAAAACTCAATCTCCTTCATTTGACAATGCCACCCAGCTTGCCTCCGGCCCCTGACTGGGTAGAGGGCAATTCCGAGAATCGCCCTCTCCCTAGCCAGGGGCCAGAGGCAGGCTGGGAAGCCCTCGACGGTGCCACCCGGTCGGCCTCCGCCCAGCTGAGGGCGATTCTTGGAATCGCCCTCCACCCAACTGGAGGTGATTGTCAGAATCGCCCTCCACCTAGCCGAGGGCCGGAGGTAGGCCGAGCGGCGCCATCGAAGGTTGTGCAGCTTTCCTTCGGCCCCCAACTAGGAAAAGGGAAATTCTCGGAATCACCCTCATCCCAGCTAGGGGCCGGAGGTAGGCTGGGCAGCCCTCAATGATGCCACCCGGCCGGCCTCTGGGCCACAGCAGGGTGGAGGGAGATTCTCGGAATCGCCCTCCACCCAGCCGGGGGCTGGAGGTAGGCTTGTAGCCCTCGATGGAACCACCCGGCTAGCCTCCAGCCCCCAGCTGGTTAGAGGGATATTCTTGGAATCACCTTCCGCCCGACTGAGGGCTAGAGGCCAGCCGAGCGGCACCGTCAAAGGCTGCCCAGTCTGCCTCTAGCCCTCGATTGGGCAGAGGGTGATTTCGAGAATCGCCCTCCACCCAGCCGCAGGTCGGAGGGAGGCTGGGAAGCCCTCGACGGCACTGCTTGGCCTGCCTTCGGCCCTTGGCTGGGCGAAGGGTGATTCCGAGAATCACCCCTGGCTGGGTGAAGAGCGATTACGAGAATCACCCCCGGCTGGGCGGAGAGAAATTACAAGAATCACCCCTGGCTGGGTGGAGCAAGATTCCGAGAATCACCCCCGGCTGGGAGGAGGGATATTTCGAGAATCACCCCCAGCTGGGTGGAGGGTGATTCCTAGAATCACCCCCGGCTGGGTGGAGGGCAGTTCCAAGAATCACCCTCTGCCCAACCGGGGGCGATTATCAGAATCACCCTCTGCCCAGCCGGGGGCGATTCTTAGAATCACCCTCCACTCAACCAGGGGCTGGAGGCAGGCTGGGCGGTGCCGTCTAGGGCTGCCCAGCAAGCCTCTAACTCATGGCTGGGTGGAGGGTGATTCTCAGAATCTCCCTCAGCCTAGACGGGGGCTGGAGGCAGGCTGGGAAGCCCTCGACGGTGTCACTTGACCATCCTCCGGCCCCCGACTGTGCAGAGGGTGATTCCAAGAATTTCCCTTCGCCCAGCCGAGGGCCAAAGGCCAGCTAGGTGGCACCATCAAGGGTTTCCTAGCTTGCGTCCGACCCCCGGTTGGGCGAACGACGATTCTGAGAATCGCCCGCGGATGGGTGGAGGTCGATTTTAGCATAATTTTAGAAAAAGGTCAAATTTTACCTTGAGAAAAAAACAAATGCATTCTGGAATACAAAATTTTTGTTTTTGGGGCATTTTTTCATGTTTTTTGAGTCTTTTTGGGCTAGAGTTTCCGTTTTGAGGTAATATTTCCCGTTTCATCGATAACATTGTTCGAAACATAATTGCTTTCTAGGAGGTTTTTATGAATGTCCATAATAAATTTAACAATATTCCTTTTATTAATTTTGATGGAAAAAAATAGTTGATCCAAATTTATGCAAGAATGCAACAAAATAATAATATAACCATAAATACAAATATTTAGTGGTAATAACACTTCATTTCTTTAATATCAAATAATTAAAATACAATTACAGACATAGTGGAAATAAACTAGCTAGGGCATTAGTATCTTATCTCTGAAAAGAAATATGGCGTTGACATGCCTTTGAACTGTGTTACAATGATGCTTGAAGGCCCATTTATTCTTGAGAAGCAATGGAAAACCCTAAATATCCAAAAACCTAACCCTAGGAGATGAAGCACCAAAACTATGGGCCCCGTTTAGGTAAATTGGTACATCAACTTCCAAGGACATAACTTTGGCATACGATCTCCATTTGATGTGCACAATACCTCGTTAGAAAGATCTATCTGAGGAATACAACTTTTGATGTGAGAAACATTGTTCAATAATCTATTTAGCTCCCATTTTTTCCAAAAAATGTTGTTCAGGGTCTCAAAATGGCTTTGAAAGTTCAGGACCCAAAAAAACTGCTAAAAACAGTAAATTGTGCTTGAATTAAGGAAACTAAAAAACGAAAAGAAATAATGGTGGTGCCCCAGGTGGAATAGGCAGGTGGCCACCAATATCCACCTGGATCATTCCTCCCCCCTTAGGAAGCAATGGTCCCCATTGCGTTGAGTTCTTCCATGAGATATGCAATGTTAGGTGTGTCCAGTAATGGTGGAAAGTAAGGCCAAAAGTGATCCACATTGAATATTGGGTGCTGACAAAGGAATGGGGGAATGTTGAGCTCAAATTCATTGTCTCCCATAGCCATGATAATGTTGAAAGGCCCATATTGAAGTGGTATGAGCTTCCGATGAGCTTTGGTTAGGCGTTCTTTCTGCAAACACAACCAAACTTGATCGCCCACTTGTAACTTGAGTGGCACCCGATTTTGATCATGTCGTTGCTCATAATTGGCATTGGATTTATCCAAGATGTCACAAATCCACTGGAGGACGTGTTGGATGCATTCAATAAATATGGTTTCTAATTTATCAGCCTTATATAATACATGTGTGGATTCTGTCTATGTGGTTGAATGAGGTATGGCAACATCAGGCAATGGTGCTCTGGGGTCAGATCAATGGAGTACTAGACCTGATAGTGTAGAGCAACCTTTGTGGGTGAGGATAAAATGTCCTTGTATTCATCAATGTCTTTGTCCATTTTTTGTTTCCCCACAGGTTGTTGAGATTCAACAAGAAGATTCAGCACCCACACTAGTGCATTAAGCACCTACACTAGGGTGGGGCCCATAGGGCTATTTTTGGGTACATGTCTATTTTCATTATCACTTAATTTAGATGAACATTAAACTATAATCTATTCTCATTGTGGACTTCAAATAGTTAACTCAAGTGGAAAAATCAATGAGCTAGTGAATTTCGAGTTAGAGGTTGGTTGGTGGGACATGTAGAGTAGTTCTAGTTGTAACAGAGTTTGAAGTGCAGTGGTACATGAGTTGGTGCAGGTTGTAAATAGTTTAACTTAGTTAAGTGAGTTAAACTTAATTGTACTATTTGTAACTAAATATACACTAGTGAGAGATCTAGTGAATTAAATATTAATTAATTTACAATTAGTGATCTCACATGCAACTGAGGATTTACTAATATTAGCTACATGCATGTCAGATCTAGTGGAGACCCAGTTGAGTTCTAGGTGAAAGGCAAGTTGATTATCAGTTGTGACATTATCCGCTTGCACACATGCAAGTAAAAACACACTGGATGTGCCCATGATACTTGCACAGTCAAGTCGGGCATGATTGCATCAATTCAGGGATTGCGCAGTGAAGGCAGTCTATCTAGAGGCAGTAAATTTGCTAAGGGATTTTCCAATTTTTTCATGACAATGTGAGACAATTAGCTGATTTAATGAGAGCTCTTGCAAGAAGAGTTTTGAATGTAATTTTTTCATGATCCATGATATAATATACATTAGAAGATAGTTTGGTTTTTAGCTGTAAGCTTTCCCTGGGAAATTATTTGTGATGTGTGTGATTGATATTTCTTCATGTTCATGTGATTAGCGATTGTGTTTTTAATTCTGCAAAAGATTTGTAGAAGTGATTCAGTATTTAACTTTAGGTCATTATTAGATCGGTTGAATTCAAGATATACATGCTTTTTGTATAATTTCTACATGGTATCAGAGCACAGGAAATTGCAGAAGTGAAGCAGGATTTGAGTTTGTTACTGGATAGAATTCGAATTTGCAGAAAGACTTTCTTGGTGTTATAGTTGATTCAATATTGAAATGGCTTTCAATGGCTTGAGGTTAGAGTATGAAATCGAGGGCAGATCAAACTACATTTATTGGAAGGATAGGATGGAGGTAGTACTCGAAGACAATGGCTTGAAGGATTTCATTGAAAAAGATGTTCCTAAGCCAGATCTTGTAGATGCTGCCTATCTTGATGCATGGAAAAATAAAGTGGCAAAGGCGAGGAGGATCCTATTGAAGGGAGTACAAGACCACATAATCTCAAGCCTCCATGGGAAAGCCACACCATATGCTATGTGGAAGGCTTTGATGGATCTATTCCAAAGTAGCAGTGACCATAGGAAATTGGTGCTCAAAGATAAACTCAGGAAGATCAAGATGGAAAAGGGCGACGCCATTCCAAAGTATCTCACAAAGTTTGCTCAATATCAGGATGAAATGGGGAGTGTGGGAATAATTTTCGCTGATGATGATTTGGTGAGTTTGTCTCTCCTAGGACTTCCTAAGGGTTGGCACAATTATGAAGACTCTGTCAATGAACGGGAAAAATTACCAGATTGGGAACGAATCTAGTCGGATCTAATTGATCCAGGTGGATATTGGTGGCCACCCGCCTATTCCACTTGGGCCTCCACCATTGTCTCTTTTAGTTTTTCAGTTTCGGCATAACTTACTATTTTTAGCAGTTTTTCGGGTCCTGAACTTCCGGAGCCGTTTTGAGGCCCTAAACGACGTTTTTTGGGCATCGTGCCTCCAACAAATATCATTCCATTTTGGAATGATATTTGTGGCGAAAGTTTTAGTCCTCGGATAAAGCTTTCTAATGATCTATCAATTGCGTCAAACGAAGATAGTATGCCAAAGTTACGTCCTTGGGAAGTTGAAACACCAATTTACCCAAACGGGGCCCATAGTTTTGGCGCTTCATCTCCTAGGGTTAGGTTTTTGGATGTTTAGGGTTCTCCATTGTTTCTCAATAATAAATAGGCCCTCGAGCCTCATTGTAACTCAGTTAAGAGGCCTGTAGCCACCACATCTCTTCTCAGAGATAGCTACCAGCGCCCTAGCTAGTTTTATTTCCATTCTGTCTATAAGAAAATTTCAGTTCTTTGATATTAATGAAATGAAGTGTTATTTCCGCTGCATCTCTGTATTTATGGTTATATGTTTATTCTGTTGCGTTCCTGCATAAATCCGGATCAGTGGTATCAGAGGGGTCTGCCTTTTCTCGATCCTTCTTTGCATGTCCCCAACGAGGTCGGGGTATAAGGAGCTAGGGCTTGATCTGGTGGAACCTTTGCAAGATCAGCCTCGCAAACCTCGACGGACGCCCATGGGGGACGAAAAGAAAGATGAGGGAGCAGGAGATCCTATCAAAGACTTCCTTCAAAGCCAAGGAAGGCCTTTTTGAATGGCTGGTCATGCCTTTCGAGTTGACAAATTCTCCCGCAACCTTCATGAGGATGATGGACGACATCTTGCGGCCATTCACCAACTCATTTGTAATGGTGTACTTGGATGACATTCTGATCTTCAGCAAGACTGGGGAAGAGCACCTTCACCACATTCGACAAGTCCTCCAAACACTACAGCAACACAAGTTGTGTGCCAATTTGGAGAAGTGCACGTTTGGCATGACCCAGGTTCAATATCTGGGATAAATTATTGATGAAAAGGGGGTGCATGTGGATCCAGCCAAGATCCAAGTCATTCGGGATTAGCCAGCCCCAACCACTATAACAGAGCTTTGCAGCTTTCTAGGTCTTGCTAATTTCTACCGTAGATTCGTATTGGGATTCTCTCATATCACTTGGCCCTTGAGTCAAGTCACCAAGGGAGGAGCGAGAGAAAAATTCTTTTGGTTGGAACCTCAACAAAAGGCATTCACAGAATTAAAAAATCGCATATGTTCTACCCCAGTGCTCACATTACCAAACTTTCAACATCCATTTGAGATCGAGACAGATGCCTCTGACTATGCTATTGGGGCAGTTCTTACTCAACAGGGACATCCAGTGGAATATCACAGTGAGACATTGTCTGAGACAGTTCGCAAGTATCCCACCTATGACAAAGAAATGTATTCCATTATGCAAGCTTGTCGACAATGGAAGCATTACATTTTGGGGAAGGAAACAATCATTCACACAGACCATCGGCCCCTGCAGTTCATACAGACACAAGGGAAGTTGCAGAATTATCGCCATCAGAAGTGGTCCACATATCTACAACAGTTTCATTTGAACATCAAGTACAAGAAGGGTAGCACCAATAATGTTGCAGACTGCCTCATCCGACCATCGATCGTGGCGCTCATCACCGTGCTCAACTCTTGTGGGCACAAGACTTCTCATTGGCTGCTTCTCTATGAGAGTGACCCAGAATTCGGCCACACTTACAAGGCACTCTTGGGGGGTACGCAAGTTCCAAATTTTCACCTCCAAGATGCACTTTTATGTCACCTGGGACACCTTTGTGTTCCTTCAAGAAAGCGTGCCAAGATGATATGGGAAGCACACTACAGTCGAGTCGCTGGGCATTTCGGGGTCGAGAAAACAGTAGCAATACTACAGAAGTATTTCTATTGGTCGAACCTTCGAAAGGATGTCGAGAAGCACATTAGATCCTGCACTACTTGTGCCATTGCCAAACCGACCATCAAGAAGCAAGGCCTATATACTCCACTACCTACCCCTAGTCGACCTTGGGAATCCATCTCCATGGATTACATGTCGGGCTTGCCTTCTACTAAGAATGGAAATGACTGTGTTTTCGTGGTCGTTGACAGATTCTCGAAGATGGCCATTATGGCGGCCTGTAAGAAGAATATCACAGCAGAAGCCACTACTAAACTCTTCTTTGAACGAGTGTGGGTGCACTTTGGGATCCCACAGTCTATCATATTAGATCGAGATAGCAGGTTCCTCAGCACATTTTGGTCCAGCCTCTGGTCAATGTTGGACACAAAGCTCACCAAGTCCACAACTTTCCATCCCCAAACAGATGGCCAGACAGAGGTCGTCAATAGAATGATTGTACACATTCTGCACATGTACAATTCAAAGCATCCACGCACATGGGACGAGAGCCTCCCTTATGTACAACATAGTTATAATCGGGCTCTCCACAGTTCAATCGGCCATAGCCCCTTTCAGGTGGGCTTGGGATTCCAGCCACTATGTCCCATCAACGTAGCCATGCCATTTGCAGCTGCTCAGGCCAATTCAGCTCATGTCCAGTCTGAAGTTGACAAAGCCAGTAGCTTCATCGAGCGCATTCAACACATCCGCCAACAGGTTCATGATATATTGGACAGAGCCAATTCCAAGTACAAGAAACGCCATGATCAACACCGAGTGCCACACAACTTCCAGGTGGGTGACAAAGTATGGCTACATTTGCAGAAGGAGCGCCTCACTGGACCCCACCGCAAGCTTCGCCCGCTCCGATACGGGCCGTACACCATCACCAAGGCTGTAGGGAACAATGCCTTCAAGCTTAGTATTCCACCATTCCTTGGTCTGCACCCAGTCTTCAATGTGGATCGCCTTCGTCCTTACTTCCCACCTCTACTGGACACCTTGGACATTGCAGAACAACTCACACCAACAGAGTTAAATCCAGACTGCATGGAACAGGCCACCACAGATTGTATCATGGACATGCAAATCAAGAACACTTGCCAGCAGAAGATCCAACTATATTGGGTTGTCAAAGCTGGCCAACTCCTGCACCAAGGAAAGTGGTTCACCAGGGACCAAGTTCAGCAGAAATTTCCTCATCTCATGGAGGAACTTAATGCAATGGGGACCATTGCTTCCTAAGGGGGGAGGAATGATCCAGGTGGATATTGGTGGCCACCCACCTATTCCACTTGGGCCTCCACCATTGTCTCTTTCACTTTTTCAATTTCGGCGTAACTTACTATTTTTAGCAGTTTTTCGGGTCCTGAACTTCCGGAGCCGTTTTGAGGCCCTAAATGACGTTTTTTGGGCATCGCTTCTCCAAAAAATATCATTAAATTCTTAAATGATATTCATGGCGAAATTTTTATTCCTCAGATAGAGCTTTCTAATGATGTATCATGTGCGTCAAACAGAGCTAGTATGCCAAAGTTACGTCCCTGGGAAGTTGAAACAACAATTTACCCAAACGAGGCCCATAGTTTTGGCGCTTCATCTCCTAGAGTTAGGTTTTTGGATGTTTAGGGTTCTCCATTGTTTCTCAATAATAAATAGGCCCTCGAGCCTCATTGTAACTCATTTCAGAGGCCTGTAGCCACCACATCTCTTCTCAGAGATAGCTACCAGTGCCCTAGCTAGTTTTATTTCCATTCTGTCTGTAAGAAAATTTTAGTTCTTTGATATTAATGAAATGAAGTGCTATTTCCGCTGCATCTCTGTATTTATGGTTATATGTTTATTTTGTTGTGTTCCTGCATAAACCCGGATCACTGATGCACGAGGAGTTCAAGCGGAACACGAGATATGGCTCTCCATCAAAGTATGATGATGAAGGGGATTGTGCTTTGGCTTCCAAGGAAAAGAAGGGGAAGGGGGGAAAATTCCATTCTAAATACGAGTCTAAAGCCAAGAAGTAGGACATGTCCAAGGTGAAGTATTTTCACTGTCACAAACATGGGCATTCTGCTACTAAATGTCCACAAAATAAGAAGAACAAGAAGGCTGATGGATATACAGCTAGTAAGGCTCTTGCCTCACAATTTGAGCCTAACTTCTCCTTTATTGCATGCATGGAGTCAAGTGCATGGGTATTGGTGTGGTATTTGGATAGTGGCGCTTCCTTTCACATGACAAGAGATAAGGAACTTTTCAGTGACTTGGAGGAGAAATATCTCTAGATGCATATTGATATGGGCAACGACGGATGGTAGAATGCTACCAGGATTGGTATCATTACCTTTCAAAGGGAGTCAGGTAAACCATTTCAATTAAAATATGTAATGCATGTACCAAGTCTGAAGAAAAATTTGGTCTCAATCGCAATGTTGGAGGACAAAGGCTATGACATTGTTTTTAGTGATGGAAAATATTTCTTGTGACATAAAACAACAGGTCAAGCCAAGAGGATATGGATTAAAGTTAAGAATCTCTACAAGCTGGAGGTAGATGGTTGCGTTGCCATGGTGGGAAAGGTGAGTCGGGATGAGGGCGAATTATGGCACAGGCGCTTGGGTCATCTTCATCATGGAGCCTTGAAATTCATGTAAAAAATATCTACTGGAATTCCAATAGGAACATTTGCTCAGTTGGATCAGTGCAAGCGTTGTAACATGGGGAAGCATGTAAATTCCACCTTTCATGAGAAGGAGAACCGTGCTTCGGGGATCCTTGAGAGAGTTCACACAAACTTTTGTGGACCATTCTTGATTGCTTCAACAACAAAACATAAGTACTATGTAATCTTTGTTGATGATTTTTCTCATAAATGATGGATCTTCTTCATGCATAAGAAAGATCAAGCATTCTATAAGTTCTATGAGTTTAAGGAATTTGTGGAGAAAGAGTCGGGGAAGCAATTGAAGGCTCTTAGGAGAAATAATGGTGGAGAATAAATCTCTAAAAAATTCAAGAACTTCTGCAGCAAAGAAGGAATTTGAAGAGAACTCATTGCGCCTCATAACCCACAACAGAATGGGGTCACGGAGAGGACGAACAGAATGATCATGGGTGCATCATGAGCTATGTTGCGTGATCAGGGCATACTAATGCATTTGTGGGCATAAGCATGCAACACTATGGTTTATGTGCAAAACCGTTGTCCTCATAGAGTACTTGCCATGAGTTCACCAGAAGAAGCTTTCATTGGTAAGAAACCGGATGTTTCACACTTTTAAGATTTTTGGCTCATCTATTTATGTGCATGTGACCAAGGACACCAGGAGGAAGCTGGAACCGACTGCTGAAGTTGGGATTTTTGTGGGGTACACATAAGAATCCCATAATTATCATGTGTATTTTCCAAACAATAGAATTAATGTTGTACGATGGGATATAAAATTTGATGAAGGGAAAGCCATGCAGTTGTCCCTTGAGAGGGAGCTGGACTTGCATGTAGAGGAGGAACTGCTGGTTCCCAAAGATGAGTCTCAAGATGTGGATCAGCCACATGATGAGGTTCATGGAGTGGAGGAAATCACTCATGCAGAGCCATCCATCAGAAATGGAAGAAAGTGCACCACAGAAGCTGATAGGTTGAGACTTGATGCTGCAGAGAATCTAGGAGCCCCTACTTCACAGCATAGACAGAGACAATCTCCTGACCGATTTACTGGATACATGGATCTTATGACCAAATGTATTATGATTGAACCATCTTCCTTTCAAGAAGCAGTGCAACAACCTACTTATGTTGATGCAATGGTGGAGGAGTATGAATCCATTGTCCAAAACAGTGCATGGGAAATTGTCCCAAGGCCTGTTGACAAATCATTGGTAGGTTTGAGATGGATCTACAAGGTAAAGAAACCTGCTGATGGGAGTGTGGAGAAATACAAGGCCAGATTTGTGGCATGGGGCTTCTCACAGATTGAGGGGATATATTATGATGATACTTTTGTGCCTGTCACAAGGCACTCTTCCATAATATCTATCCTTGCACTCTAAGCGAAGATGGGATGGCGCATTCATCGGATGGATGTGAAAACTGTGTTTCTCAATGGGATCATTAAGGAAGAGGTGTACATAGAGAAGCCTGAAGGTTTCGAGATCTTCAACACCGAGTCACATGTGTGCAGACTCAAAAGAGTGTTGTATGGGCTAAAGCAAGCACCCCGTGCTTGGTACACTCAGATTGACAGTTATTTCACTGGACTGGGCTTCACCAAAAGTGAAGCAGATGCAAACATGTACCAGATCGTGGTTGAGGGTAAGCTATTGACCATTTTTCTTTATGTCGATGATCTAATTTTGACTAGTAATTAGCAGCTGATATACTCATGTAAGGAGGATCTTGTAAGGGAGTTTGAAATGAAGGATATGGGCCTCCTTCATTATTTCCTTGGATTGGAAATATGGTAGCGGGATGGTGAATTTCTATGTCTCAAGGAAAGTATGCAAAGGAGATACTAGGTAAGTTTAACATGGAGAGTTGCAAACCCATGGATACTCCTCTTCTAGGAAACTGGAGGAAAGATGATGCTACTTTTGGAGAGGTAGTGTATGCTACTATTTATCGACAATTACTCAGTTCGCTAATGTAATTAGTGAACACAAGACCAGAAATTTGCTATGCAATTAACCAGTTGAGTCAAGCTATGGTTAAGCCTACCAAGCTCTTTTGGAAGGTGGGGAAGCATGTCCTGAGATACCTGAGGGGCACATAAGAGTATGGTATATGGTACAGAAGAACGGATGGAGTGAATTTGCATGGCTTCACGGATGCAGATTGGGCTGGAAGTCCATCGAACAGAAAGATCACATCAGGAGGGATCTTTAGTATTTGTTCTACAACTATTTCTTGGTACAGCAGGAAGCATAGATCCATGGCACTCAGTTCAGTGGAAGCAAAATACATGGAAGAAAGCCAAGATGCATGTGAGGCTATCTTGATGAGAAAGATCTTGGTTGGTTTGTTTGGTTCTCAGATGGATCCGACAATGATTCATTGTGATAATTATAGTTGCATTAAACTCTTGATTAATCCCATGTTTCATGATAGATCCAAGAATATAGATATCCAGTACCATCATCTTAGAGATTGTGTGTAGAGGAGGATCATGTTGCTTCAGTACATTCCGACGGAAGATCAGGATGTAGATATTCTGACGAAGGTTCTCACTAGGAGAAAATTTGAATACCATGGAGACAAGATCATGGTGAAGGATAATCCATTTCTTGTTGAGAGGGAGTGTTGAGATTCAACAAGAAGATTCAGCACCCACACTAGTGCATTAAGCACCTACAATAGGGTGGGGCCCACAGGGCTATTTTTGGGTGCATGTTTATTCATTAAGGGAATTTTGAGGTCTAAAATGGGCCTCCTAAGGAAATTATAAAATAATAGTGGAAATAACAAAATAATATTTGATTACATCATCAAAATTTAGAGGGAAAAAAGGAAAAACTACTTGTTCAACACATATTTTGAGCTTATCTCCCTAACGGTTTACTCAAATTTCGAGCGAGAATACTCGTTGGATGAAAAAATTAATTTCTAGTCCAAGGAGTACCCATGTTGCATACTTTTTATGGACTTTTCTACATGAAAAATGAGAAATACATAAAAAAACGTGATTTCAATCACGTTTTTTATATATTTCTCATTTTTCATGTAGAAAAGTCCATCAAAAGTATGCAACATGGGTTCTCCTTTGATGAGGAATTAAATTTTGCATCCAACGAGTATTCCCTCTTGAAATTTGTGTAAACCCTTAGGGAGATAAGTTCAAAATACGAGTGGAAAAAGTAGTTTTATTCTTTTATTATTTTTTAATATTTGTACTTTTTTACTCCAAAAATGGTGAATCATCCCACATGGTTGACATTATCATCTTGAATACTATTGGCTCTTATAAATTTTATTTTAATTGTACATTTTTCTTATGAGGCCCATTTTAGACCTCAAAATTCCCCTAATGTTTATTATCCCTTAATTCTAGATGGACATTAAAATGTAATCTATTCTCAATGTGGACTTGAAATAGTTAACTGAAGTGGAAAAATCAGTTAGCTAGTGAATTTCGAGTTAGAGTTTGGTTGGTGGGACATGCTGAGTAATTCTAGTTGTAACAGAGTTCGACGTGCAGTGGTGCATGAGTTGGTGAAAGTTGTAAATAGTTTAACTCAGTTAAGTGAGTTAAACTCAGTTGTGCTAGTTGTAACTAAAGATACACTAGTGAGAGATATAGTGAATTAAATATTAATTAATTAAAAATCAGTGATCGCACATGCAACTGAGGATTTACTAATATTATCTGCATGCATGTCAGATCCAGTGGAGACCCAATTTATTTCTAGGTGAAAGGGAATTTGACTATCAGTTGTGGCATTATCTGCTTGCACACATGCAAGTAAACACACATTGGATGTGCCCATGATACTTGAGAAGTCAAGGCAGGCAAGATTGCATCAATTCAGGGATTTCATTCAGCAGGGATTGCATGGTGAAGGCAGACTGTCTGGAGGCAGTAAATTGGCTAAGGGATTTGCCAATTTTTTCATGACAGTGTGAGACAATTAGTTGATGTACTGAGAGCTCTTGCAAGAAGAGTTTTGTATGTAAATGTTTCATGATCCATGATATAATATACAGTAGAATATAGTGGGGATTTTAGCTGTAATATTTCCCCGGGAAATTATCTGTGTTTTGTGTGATTGATCTTTCTTCATGTTCATGTGATTAGAATTTGTGTTTTTACTTCTGCAAAATATGTGCAGAAGCGATTCAATATTTAAATTTAGCACATTTTTAGATCAGGTTAATCCAAGATATACATGCTTGTTGCATAATTTCTACACAAGGGAGCTCTGTTTGGAGGCTGCAACCACACTCTTCGTCTTTCCCTGTGGGTGAATCATAATGAAAACAAATTTCCTAGATTGGGAAATAATTTTTTTGCATTTCTTTGTAGTACTCAAAGAGATGGCGGAAACCGGTACTACCTTCGATATCTTGTACAAATTATTTCACAAAGTAACAGAATGAGGCCTAGACTCATAAAAAACATGCCACTTCCACAACTATGGTTGGCATAATAATACATCATACATGTCAAGAGGAGCAACATCACACAATACCTCATCTCTGAATGGCTTCATGCTGTATGAAAGGCGGCACTGCTAGTGGACGTGAAGATATATTCCTTGGCGAAGCCACCTAATGGTATACTATTGTAGGTGTGGTATGGTCAGTAGGCCAAGCCGCTTCACAACCTTTGATAAAATGAACTTCTTTTGGCTTCCACTATCGACGAGAAATTGCAGTGGAGAACCCTTCACCCACGTCTGAGAATGGAAGAGGTGCTCTCCCTCCTCTGGATCCTCGAGCTCCTCCCTCTAGAGCTTTGTGGTGGAAACGGTGGCATTAGGTTCTACATCAATTATTTTGTTCCCGTTTTCAATTCCCTTATCCGGTTTTGACTCAGGATCAGAACATGCATCTTATTCGAATTGCTTTAGTTCGGCCACCAACAACTATTTGGCCTGAAACTCGCTTGTGTTGTGAGTGGAATTGTTATGAAATTCACACCACTTTCCCATGTCCTTCTTTGGATTTGTGGTGTTTTTCTAAGTCACCCTTTTTTGGATTTGCACCTTGTTCTACAGTTCAGGGGCGTCTTTCCCTGGCTTCAAATTCGCGGATCCAAAGTCTCACTTCTTTTTCTTAAATTTGTTCTCGATCTTGGAGGCATATCAATATGTCGTGCCAAGTGAGGTAATGTCGAGGAACTCCATTTCCTCCTAAATGTATCTCTGCAAACAACTACAGTACTTGAGCACCAAATGTTTCTTTGAATCTTTAATACCCAACTTTGTGCGTAGGGTATGGAACAAATTCATCAGCTCATGTACATCTTGATACCTTTGTTGTCGCAGTGTGTTCCATTGGATGTACTTGTACTCATAGCTCCCCATGGGGTAATATAGTTACTTGATGCCATCACGGAATGCATTCCAAGTGGGTGTAGATGAGAATAGAGAGGGTTACTTCTCGTTATTTTCCTCACAGTAGGTTTCCGACCAGTACTTGACATGGGGGCAGCTTTGAGGAGTGACAAAGTAATATTTTCCCGGTTGGAAAAGTCATGAATCGAGAAATACCTTTCTAATAGATTCAACCATCTATCTATGATGTATGCATATATTTTTCCCTCAAATATGGGAATTTCAAAGTTTACTTGTACCTTAAAAGGATTTGCACCTCCAAAGTGGTTGTTGGATGCATATGCATCATTGGTGGGTAGTCATTGAAGGATATGGGAAAAGTTATCCATCATCGCGTTCCTTTGTTTCTCAAGGGCCTCCTCGAGCAATCTTTTGATAGGATCTCCTTCTCCCTCATCTTTCTTTTCGTCCCCCATGGGAGGTCATCAGGGTTTGCAAGGATGATCTTGCAAGGGTTCAACTAGATCAAGCCCTAACTCCTTATACCATGACCTCGTTGGGGACATGCAAAGAAAAATAGAGAAAGAGCAGATTGCTCTAATACCATTGATCTGAATTTATGTAGGAACACAACATAATATGAATATTACCATAAATACAAATATATAATAGAAATAACACTTCATTTCATCAATATCAAATAGCTGAAATTATATCAAATAACTAAAATTTGATTATAGGCATAATGGAAATAAACTAGCTTGGGCACTGGTAGCTTATATCTGAGAAGAGATGTGGCAGCTACAGGCCTCTGAACTATGTTACAAGGAGGCTCAAAGGCCTATTTATTATTGAGAAACAATGGAAAACCCTAAACATCCAAAAACCTAACCCTAGGAGAAGAAACGCCAAAACAATGGGCCCCGTTTGGGTAAATTGGTACATCAACTTCCCAGGGAAGTAACTTTGGCATATGATCTATGTTTGATGCACATAATACCTTGTTAGAAATATCTATATGAGGTATACAACTGGTTTTCCCAAAGACGTCGTTTTGTGCCTCAAAACGGCTCTCAAAGTTCAGGTCCCGAAAAACATGCTAAAAATAGTAAATTGTGCTACAATTAAGGAAACTAAAAAAATTAAAGAAATTATGGTGGGGCCCAAGTGGAATAGGTGGGTAGCCACCAATATCCACCTTGATCAATAGCCAAGCTATATTGTAATTTTTTATTTTACTTCAATACCACATGAATGTCCTTTACTACCAAGAGGCATCCATATCCTTGCTGAGGGTTGCATTTTTAACCCTTTGAGTTGCCATTGTACCATTTAAGAAGGAAATTTTAAATTTTATTTTTATGTAGATATATTTTTCATCGTTTACATAAGGCCATTTTTCTGGCGTGGTAACCAGTTAGCAACAATGCCATTCACTATAGCTAATGAGGTGAACAAGTTGTCTCATGATGAGACTTCTTGTCCTTTGACTTAAAGGCCAAAGGAAATTACCTTGGCTCGGTAAACAGAAATGGTAATGTCACTCCATTGGATTCTATGATCATGGTAGGTCAGCTCGTGATGAGACCTCCTATCCTCTGTTAAATTGTATTTTTATTAATCTTAGTAGGTTACTCAGTAAATGGGGTGGCATGTCAATTGCTTAACAATTAGGAATGGTGTAAAAAGTATTATGGTAATTACTTTTCTAGCTTGATAATTTTGTACTCAAATCTTATGATCATTTAATCTTTAGATACTAGAATTAAAATATACTCCTTAAGTGGCGATGAGAAGAATGCAATGTAAGAATTTTTGTAATTTTTTTACAATACTAAAAAGGATCAAGAATCATGGAAATTTCATAATTTTGATAATGATTTCTCATAAAAGATTCCCCAATGATAACCATTAAACAATTTAGTTTTCCACCATCAGATGAAGGGAAGGCTAAGGAAATGTTCTTTTCCCTAAGGAAATAAAGACATTACTAAGCTAGGAAATAATAATCGCATGTCAAAAATCAACGACTATGGTTAGAGGAAACAACATTATGACTAAAGAAATAGCAGTTGAAATGAAGGAAACAACAACTGTGAAAAAAAAAACAATGGTTGTGACTAAGGAGACAACAACCTTGATAAAGGAAACAATGGTTATTACTAAGGAAACAATAACTGTGATACAGGAAACAATGGCTGTGACTAAAGAAACAACAACTGTGATAAAGGAAACAACAATTATGACTAAGGAACAACAACTGTAACTGAGGAAAAAACGGCTATGACAAAGAAAAATGAAACTATAACTGAGGAAAAAATGATTATGACCAAACAAAAACAATTGTGACTGAGGTAAAAATGGATATGACTAAGAAAATAACAATTTCCACTAAGGGAACAATGGTTGTGACTAAGGAAATAACAACTATAACTGAGGAAAAAACTATAATAAGGGAAAAAACGTTATGGTAGAAATATTAGCGATTTTTTATATCTATCATTAAGCACAAAAGAAAATAATTTACATTATGTACAATAGAAAGAATATTTCTCAAAAAAATTTACTTGTTTGTGATCATGACGAAATTTCCCTGGTCGACTACAACCTGCAAATTGGAATCATTGTCAATTTTGTGAAGAAACTTTTCTCAAGTAAGTGGTAAATGGTACATATGGAGCCGATGCCCATTGGAAAGGAAGAAAATGCCAAAATTTTCAATTGTGGTAAGTCACATTATTCCATTATCATAGACTTTGGTAATTTCGTAAGGGCTAAGCGACCTTGTTTGAAGTTTACCTAGAAATTCTTGGAATCTCAAGTCATATAACTGATCCAAATGGAAAATGGCATCTACCCATTGTATTCATCCACCCATGGAATTTACCCATGGTATTGTAATTGGCATCGACCCATGGTATTTATCCACCCATGGTATTGTAAGTGGCATCCACCCATGGTATTCATTCACCCATGGTAGTTACCCATGGTATTGTAAGTGAGATCCACCCATGGAATTTACATGTGGTATTGCAAAAAAAAAAAGCTATAAGTAACAAGTCACATTTTGTAAAAGGATAGATTGTCCACCACAATGTAGCTTCTACAGTTATTCTCTGTTTTAATAAAACAAGTTTCTTTGTGGTTTTATTTTCTTTGCGTTCTCTCTTTTTTCTGGCATTCTAATTTTGCAGATATTGTCATATCCATTTAAATTTTTTAGATCTTGGGAGCCTGCCCCCAAGATCCGGATCAGTAGTATCAGAGCCAGATTACGAATCCATGGGAATGAGGGTTTGAAGCATAATTCAATTTCAATGTTTTACAACAATCTTCAGCAAACTCCATGATTTGTTTTTGGGCGGCGAGTTTGCAGATCAGATAAGAAACTTTTGGTGAAAGTTTTAAAAAACAAAAGACCAAATCTGGATTCCTTGCGAAAACATACTCAAATTCAAAAAAAAATCGACCAAATTGGAGTTTCGATGAGGGAGATATCGCTGATTCAAAATCAGCAATGTTGCAACAATTGTTCTGATGATAATTCATGGATGGTGGCTCTCTTGTCATTTCTTGTAGCTTTCATTGTGAAATTTAAAATAAATGGTAACATATATGATCTCTCCTTGAAAAATCACCCAATTTAAAAAAAAAAAAAATCGGCCGAATCGAAGTCCGGATGAGGGAGTTTTCGCTGATTTAAAATCAATTATTTTTTCAGAAATTTTGTGACGGCAGAAGAGTTCCAGCGCAAATCTGAGAGTCTAGAGTCTTCAGATAGCATTTTAAAACACATTAGAAGATGCAGAATGATCATTCCATTTCCGAAAAAAGGCTATAATAAGTATTTCGAGTTATATTGACTGATTTATGCTCATTTGAAATCTGAAGCAGCATTCGGAGCGGGTTCCCTTTGGAGATGTGCCCTCCCACCCCGCTTTAATAGGCACTAGCTTCACATTCATCAGTTTTAGCATAGAAGCGTTCGGTTTGGGTTATTTGGAGATGTGCCCTCCCACCCCAAGCTATGTAGGCATATGCTACTTCATCAACAATTAGCATCACGATTATGGGTCAGCCACACAAAATCCTTCTCATCGAAGTCCATTTGCTAGGCCGCACACTATTAGTATCACAGTTGGTCACAAGCATTACAGTGTATCTCTATCCTCAGATCTTCATTTTTCATGGTTATGGGTCATCCACAAACCCACACTTCATTGAAGTCCATTTTCTAGGCCGCACACTATCAATATCATAGTTGGTCACAAGCATTACAGGGTATCTCTATCCTCGAAAGTTCGTTCATAATGGTTATGGATTACCCACACAAAACCCTTCTTTTCAATGACTCTTCATATTCAAAAAAGGCTTCTTAGGAGGGAACTTCACGCAATGGGGACCATTGATTCTTAAGGAGGGAGGAATGATCAGAATGGAAAATGGCATCTACCCATGGTATTCATCCACCCATGGAATTTACCCATGGTATTGTAATTGGCTTCGACCCATGGTATTGTAAGTGGCATCCACCCATGGTATTCATTCACCCATGGCATTTACTCATGGTATTGTAAGTGAGATCCACCCATGGAATTTACTTGTGGTATTGCAACAAAAAAGGGCTATAAGTAACAAGTCAAATTTTGTAAAAGGATAGATTGTCCACCACAATGTAGCTTCTATAGTTATTCTTTGTTTTAACAAAACAAGTTTCTTTGTGGTTTTATTTTCTTTGCATGCTCTCTTTTTTCTGGCATTCTAATTTTGCAGATATTTTCGGATCCATTTCAATTTTTTAGATCTTGGGGGCCTCCCCCCAAGATCTGAATCAATAACAATGCCAGTCTCCTTTCTGGAATTTTTTCTTTTTAATCAGCCTATCATTCCGTTTATCCATTTTCTGCTAAATTGTGGTAAACTAAAAGAAGTATGTATTTGTTTACATGAAAATAATCGTTAATGATAGTATAATTATAAGAAGGTAATATGTTCTGCATAAATTAAAAATTTCTAAGAAGGAAATATGTTGTGCATACATTAAAGAAGAGCTATTATGATAAGCTCTTTTGTTATAAAGATATGTTCTTTGCGTGGATAGAAGGAATATTGAGCTATGCTTCTTTAGGAAAAATTATATCTAATTACTTTATGCTATCATAACTATTATGTTAGTTTCTTTTCGAATAAGATCATGTACATGCATGCAAGATTTGTATTACTTTTCATTGGAAAGAATATACATATTTGTATGTGGGAAAATTTAGCTTGTTGTGTTAGACTACATTGGAAAATATTCTTTGGGAAAGAAGATGAATTACATGCACTAAAGCCATAGTAATGTGTTGGTTTCCTTGGAATATATATATGGGTAATGTTAGTATAATCTTTGAAAAAGAAGACATGTGTTTGTATGATTTCTTGCATTATTTTTACAAAAAAGAAAAAATGTGTTTACATGTTTTGTTGTGTTAATAATTCCTTTGGGAAGACTCTTTTGGAAACTATATGCATTTTCATGCATAGGGAAAAAAATTGTTGTGTTAGCTTTCTTTACATGCACCAATAGTAATAGCTTAAGGGTTAGTTATTTTGATTAACTTTATGTAATTCACATGCACGAAGATTGTAACTGATGTATCAACTTATTTTAAAGAAATGTTTGGAAATTATAGCTATTTGTCTTGCAAGAATGTGTGCTTATGTGAGGGAAATATTATTTAATGTGATTTCTTCTAACTAGCATATATGCAGTGCTATTAATGGAAGCATGTCACGATATTTTACTTGCATGTCATGAATGCACATGAGTAATGGAGAAGCATCACTAGTATAGATTTGTGAATGGGTTGGTTATAATTTATGAATCCTGACATCAGTGTATGTTGAAGACAACAGTAGCACAAAATGATGCACTGCAAGGAAAAGACCCTCTAGCGAAGGTTATAAAGGAGGTTTTTAGTGTTATAAAATTGGCCAAAATTGTCCAAAAAACATTTTCTACAACATCTGTTTATGGTAACGGAGGTTTTGGCAGAGCTTTTAACGGAATTTAAACACAACTAAAAAACCTGGGTGGCCGGAGGTTATTACAGATGTTTTTTCATCGTTACGCTACTAAGGTGTCAACGCATCAGTGCGTGTCATATAGATGGTCGGCCAATGGTAGTCAAAGATGCATGCACTAGGCCATAAAGGTCTAAAACCACACCGGGCGCACTGTAGGTGATACAACGCACGGGGTCGTTCTAATTGGTATTGGGATTTGTGGGGTGCCCATAGGTTGTATCAACACGCTGGTACGTAGTCTTATAGAAATGCACCGGTGCATAGTATCATACAAGCACACTGATTGTTCTAATTCATAGTGGAATTTGTGCGGTGCCCATAGGTTGTACAAATGCACCGGTGCGTAGTCTCACATAAACTCACCGGTGCGCAGTATCGCACAAACGCACTGAGATTTATAATTGGTATTGGTATTTGTGTGGTGCCTATAGGTCGTAGAAATGCACCAGTGTGTTGTATCATACAAATGCACCAGTGTACAGTAACTGACATGCGCCAGTGGTCATTTTGTATTTTTTAGAAACATCGACCTGTGACAGTGCAATTATTGTGATTTTTTTACATTCATTATTCATCAAAAGTCAACACATCTTATAAGAGTATTCATATTAATTAAATTTTTATTAATGCATTTGAATTTGATGTTTGGATTAATTTTTTATACCATCTCATAATTATTGTAATTTTTTTAAATTGATTATTCATCAAAAGACGACACATATCTTATAACAGTATTCATATCAATTAAATTTTTATTAGTGCATTTGAATGTGATGTTTGGATTAATTTTTTATATCATATCTCAGATTTCACATCTCTTCATTATAATATTTAATCATTCATAAATTTAATCAGTGGTGTTACATTTCATAGCGACAATGGAGAACACAATAGAATAAATTAAAACATATTATATCTATATATATATATATATATATATATATATATATATATATATATATATATATATATATATATATATATATATATATATATATATATATATATATGAATAAGAGGATTTTGTCATAAAATGTGGAGGTTATTAATCCCTTTTGTTCCAATTGGGACACTATGTCCATTACATTAAACAAAATGTCTGATTTCACAGAAAAATATTTCAAAAAATACAACCACTTGCTTTGATATCCAAACATAATAATCATTATTCTTCGCTTGAACTCTTGTCACTGCTCGAGCTACTTCCATGACTTGGGTTATTTTTAGGAATGTTTTGTTCACGGTGTTTATTTTTTTCTTCTTCTTCACCTTCCATCTACAAACATAAAAATAAATTGTAATGAGTGTATATACATTGGTGAGAATAATGAAAATTTCAATATAAAATAATATACATCAATGTAAATCGAAAAGAAATGGCGTACCATAGCAACAATTGACTCATGAACTATACAAATTCTTTCAAAACCATGTATTATGTCATCTTCAAGATTTCATCTGTTGGCATAGTTCCATACTTTGTTTCCTGCAAGTTTTATACCCCATAACAAATCATATATTTAAAACAAGATCGATAGATGCTTACAAATTCCACAATTAATTTATGATATGCCAACATATACTCACAACCCATATTTAACCCAATTTCAATAAATTCGTCTAATGGTTCTTATTTCTATGTTAGCACCTGTTTGAATACATTCAATGATTATTTTTGTAAAACAAATTAAAATATGCAAAAATGAAATCTAGTTAAGTTGTTATAAGGAAGTAACAATTACTCACAAACTTAGATATCAACCCTTTTTTTCCTTGTCATCATGTTTTTGTGTTGAATGGGTTCCATTTTCTTTTCTTTTCTGCAAGAAAATACTTGAAAATTAATATTTAATGCTAAATTGTTTATTTATCGTACCTAATGATCGAAAAATTCAATGATTACATATTACATTTGAAGCATGTTGTTGTTGAGATGGCTCCTCCTGCGATGCAATTTTGTCCATTTCTTTGACCATTTCTTGTACACCTTTTTGGACATTCCTACTGGCATATTTCTGATATCAGCTCCTTCATCTATTGAGATTTTCATAATCTTCTTGAAAATGTAACATGACAATAATCTATTTAATTTTTATATTGATATATGAAAAGTAAATATAGCAAAAGTGATATTTACAAATGATATTTATAATTAATTCTCGAAAAACATTTAAAGGAATGTTACTTTTTCCTTCATTCTTTTCTGTTGTTGTACGTTTTTGCTATTAAAATTTTGACATGTCTCATTGACCAATTCTCTAGAAACTCTTCCTGTTGTTTAGATAAAATTTGGTTCTTAGAATCATTGGATTAATTTTTGTATTGTAAGTGGAAAGAACATTTATACATTCATTCCACTAGATCCCTCAAAATTTTGTAAAATTTTTCCCCCTTTCGTTAACCTCCAACACCACTCTAGATGAGCTAAGGAGCAATTCAATTTCATTTGCATGTTCTATTTTTTTTCTTTTCTTAGAACCACATTCATTTTCTAAGTTGTTGGTCCCTGTAGAACATTAAATAGATGTGAATTAATAGATTTTTTGAAACATGTTATCTAATAATTTTAAGTATATTATTAGTGAAAACTAAAAAAAGAAACTTATATTGAATCAATAGTATTTTTTCATTCACATGATTTATCCTTTTGCTATTTTTCTATCAAGCTTTTATGCTCTTCTGGTCCTAGATTAGAAATAATATTATCAAGCTTCGTCATTTTGTGGCTCTGCATGATATATGGTAAACAATACATATTAGTTAAACTTACATATAGTTCAAAAACAATATTTTTTGTAAAGAATTTACAAAGAACTTGCCTTTTTTGCTTTTCTTGATGTGTTATCAGTATTTTTTTTACTTGATCTCTTGTCAGTCATTTCTTTATCAATATGAAACATGTACCATATCATTCATTAATATATTTTATAAATAAATTATCAACGTTTCAGGTAAAAAAAATATCAAGGAATGGGTGTGCTTTTCATGGTGTACGCACCGACGTCGGTGCGTCGTGGTTTTATAAACGCACCGCCCAAATAGTATAAAATACCATACGGTTCTCTTGTCAATAAGGATCGCCAGTGCATTACATGTTAATCACCACACCGATTAACACAGACAAAATAATAAAAATTGTCTAGTGTTATTTTTTGTAGCATATGGTGTCATGGAGAGGGCGGTGCCAGCTATTCTTATAAACGCCCCGCTCAAACAATGGACTACTGTACGATGCTCTCTGTTAAATAGGAGACCCGGTGCATTATATGTTACATGGTGCACCGATTAACACAAAATACATTTTTTTTTTTTCCAAACAGTATGTGAGCAGTGCGTTATAATGAAATAGTGCACCAATGCCCTATTTTAGATATGGCACACGGATTAAAAAAAAATTGCTTTTAAATTTTTTATCAAATAGTATGTGCTCAGTGTGCTGGGATAAGCTAGCGCACTGGTGCGCTAGGTCACGTAGGACGCACCGATTAAAAAATTTCTTTTTTTTTTTAAATTCATGCAAGAGCCGACAGGGATTGGGATCTCACTATGCAAGTTGTCCCGTAGTCTATGCTATCGGGTTTGAATCACCAGAGGTTTGGAATTCTGATTTTCTGAATAGTCTTGTTCGAAATTATTTCACTGCTCCACAGTGCTCACATGCTCTCTTGCTCTAGGTATGTCTCGTGCAAATCTTTGGCTAATTTTTTTTGCAAAAATAGTGAAATAATGAAAAGTGTTTAGTATTTGAAGAATTTTTTTATGAAATTAGATTTTCGAAAATATTTTGCCACCCATTTTTCAATTTACCGCTTTTTTTTCACTTTAAGAAAATAAATTTGTATTTTTTTTAATTGCGGCTTTTCGTCACCGGTGCATCAATTAATAACACAGCACCGGTGCATCAGTTAATAACATGACACTGGTGCATAGTAACTAAAACAACATTGGTGCGATCATTTGTACATAATCACCGATAACATAAGTCCATTTTTAAGGCACCGAAATTACTTTTAGGTGTGTGCACTAAAATTTATTGCTTGTTTTACTCAAATGTAGGGAGAAAATATCATAATTATATCGAATGGACAATTATTAAAAATATAGCTTGTTCCATAATATTTCTCAAAGTCCATCATGGAGTTCTCCCTATCCATCTTGAGATGTAATATTTACTTCATATTTTATTTATATTTTCATTATCTAATTGAATTTACGTTTTTTATCCATGTCAATCAGCTTAATAAAAATTATAATGTACACAAATTTGCAGGTTCATTTAGATTCAAAATCAAGTTCAGATGCACAAAATAATCAAACAACTCCAAAACGTCAGAAGCTCTTATCATGAGCAGCATACCGCAAGGCGCCTTTGGTAGATGAAAATGGACAGTCACTTCACCCTGCCAATTGTAACAATATTGCATCTTCTAGCCACAATCCCGGGACAATGATGGTAATAATATTTGTTTGGTATATTAATGTAATTATTTCAATGTCAAATAAATTAATCATGCATTGTCAACATTCTTACTAATTCATATCATATATTTTTTACTAATCATGTTCAAATATAATTTTTGAAATTATTAGGATTCTAGTGATGATGAGCGACCTACCTACCATCTTCCGTTACACCCCATGACAATTTCAAATCGAGAGAAGGTTGAATTAAGAGAAAATATTGGAGAGGAACAATACCAAGAATGGTTGAATCAACCACTGATTCAATTCCCGCTACGTCCAGATTCACCAATTAGGAATGACTACAACAATAGTAGTTCTTCACAAGATGGAAATGGAGGCAATCAAATAGAGGTTGGTATGGATGATTAATTAAGGGATATGACTACCATGGAGACAATGTTGTTAGATGCATTCCAAAACGATGATCAGCTAGGGGATGATGCTCATATCACTGACACCTTTTTCGAAAGCCTTAAATTTGCTTCCACCACCCCTCTCTTTGGACCTGGCGGCTAGTCAAATTCTACCCAGTTGGGGACAACGATGTTACTATACAACTTGAAAGAAAATTTTGGCTTGTTGAATGCATGTTTCTCGGAAATTTTGAGGTATTTTACCATAAAATCCTCCCTTATATAAATTTGAGAAATATAATCACATAATGAACATTACAAATGGTCAATTTTATGAACGTTAATAATTATATCAGCATTAATGTACATTTAATATTTTCCATGATCACCAACTACATGTTATTCAAAGATAATGTTCTTCTGAGTGATAATGTCTTGCTTGGTAGCTGCGAAGATGAAAATAAATTGTTGAAAATGTTGGGTGTTGAGTACATATTATATCATACATGTCCAAATGATTGTATTCTATATAGAGGAGAATATGCAGACAAAGAGATATGTCTGAAATGTGGGCATGACAGGTATGATAAATAAAAAAATAAGGTTAAATCATGTGGTCCTCCTTTTAAGATATTGAGGCACATGCCTATAATCCCAAGGATTCAAAGGCTCTTTCATTGCAAAGAATTAGCTATGTTGCAGGGATGGCATGCCTCACACAGAAGTGAGTTGGGATTTATGTGAATCCCAACTCATTCAATAGCCATGAATTATATAGAGGATACATGACCCAAAAAATTCAAGAATGAAGTACGAATTCTACAACTCAGCATAGACATGGATGGCGTCAACCCGTATTCCCTCAAGAACACCAACTATTATGTTTGGCCTGCATTAGTGATCAATAACAATATCCCCCCATGGTTTTCCACAAAGAATGAACATCTTATGTTGGCTCTCATAGTCCCTGGTAGAAGACAAGTGAAGAATATGGATGTCTACTTACAACCACTGGTAGATTAATTGAAGGAATCATGGGATGTGATAAATGTATACGATGTATCAAGACCTATCGCAATGGATAGGAGTTTTACGTTGTAGGGAATATGGGCTTACATGACACATGATTATCTAGGCTTACGAGTTTTCTCTAGTAAATTACATGTTTATTGATTTTTTTATATACGTAACAACATTCTTTCGCACATTAGTTATTTAATTCGTTGTAATTGTTCTGATGTTCATGATATTCTTTAATATGCCATGCATACAAATTGTATAAAATAATATCGCAGGTCTTGGTAAAAAAGGGTATTTTGGATCTAAATGTTGTGGACCTTCTCTGAAAGCTAGATGGTCCAAGGACCTAAAAAATCCAGTATATGATTACTCTAGGGTATTCCTCCCAGAAGAAAACCCTTACAGAAGAGCAGCATCCACTTTCAATGGTAAACGAGAGAGAACCCAAAGGCCTCCAATAACAACATCAGTTGAATGGCTTAGAGCATATGAGAGAGAGAAGCAGAAGGAGTTCATAGAAATGTTCGATTAAAATGGGGAGCCTATGTTCAATGATCCAGAATTCTTTGACACCTATGTTGAGAAATTTCCCATTGGGATGAAAAGGAAATCTATCTTTTATAACCTCCCATACTGGGAGCATATTAATATTACCCACTTATTAGATCCCATGCGTACATTTAAAAATGTTTCATCTTCTTTATGGAGGCACATATCATCGAAACAAAGTGACACGTTGGTTGTTAGGAAAGATCTTATTACTTCAAAAACTAAAAATAAACATTGGCCAAGACAATTAGAAAGTACAGGATCAAAGGTAGGCACTGGTCTCTCTAATTCATGGTATTTCAAATAAGGTGATGTCCCATGGATTTTAAAAAAATATGATCTTTCTTTGGTAAAGGAAGTTATAATGGGTGTAAGGGTGCCATCTTCATACGGATCTTCACTATGGCACTGCTTCACCGTGGAAGACCATTTGTCAGGGTTGAAATCGCATGACCGTTTGAATCTTCTAAGAGTACGTATAATGTCAAAAGCATGATTTTATTATTTGTTAAATTAATAATTTTTATCCTATGCTGGGATCATAAAACATGACTAATTTTGTATATTATTTCACGTGTTTATAACTTTGTAGTGTCATTATCCTTTGTTTGTGCGTGGGTGTGTGAAACATGAATTCCCTCTAGACCTAGGACATGCCATATCTAAATTATCTGCATTTGTACGTTGGATCACATCAAAGGAGATTCATGTCGCTAGCATTCCACAGTGGTGTCAATAGATAGTTGATATTGTTTGTATGTTTGAGAAGGAACTGCCGAAAAGTTTCATGGACTTGCAGGTTCATCTTCTAATCCACTTAGTAGATGAGGTTGAATTAGTTGGGGTGGTTTCTTGTCATTGGATGTTCTTCTTAGAGAGGTACATGAAGAAATTGAAAGGTTTTGTTAGACAAAGGGAAAAACCCGAGGGGTCTATGGTAGAGGGGTATATATTGTATGAGTCTTTCTATTATGCCAGTGAGTACATCAAATATATCGACAACAGACCAAGTGCGGTGATTTGGGACGATGAAAGGGATGAAGATGAAAGAGAAGGGGAGTTTCTCCAAATGAATGGAAAAAATCACTCTATAAAGAGTAAGCGACTTATAATTTTTCAAATTTACACAAAGTAAATATTCATGTTGAACTTCAATATATTGTATATTTTATTCTCTATGTACTATATAATGTCATTTTGATTTCATCAACAAATGCAAAAATTGAAGCAATCAATAAATTCATTCTTTACAATTCCGAAACGACACAATCGTGGGTCACATTGTACGAAAAAAAGAGGATGAAATGGGATAATGATAGGAAATAATTCAGACAATTGAATGGTAGAAGTGTGCCTGATCCCGATCATTTAAATGAAAATATGCCAAAAATATGCCCCAACAATTGGCTTGTTGACCAATTGAGAGAGAAATATGGTGCAACCGGTCATTACCCGCGAGGATGTGCTAAACATAGGATTGGGTGCAGCAACTCGGTAATAATATATTTAATTTATATGTACATTTGAAACTTAATAATGCACCTTTCAAATGTAATTACATCTATATTTCATATTTTAACTATTGGGTTATTAAAAGACACATGACACTATGATTTTTTAACTTTTTTTATAGGTGCATTTGTTCCCATCTATGTGGGCATATGGACATTGTTTTCGCATAGAAAATGCCAATGATGGACACATCACACAAGACTATGGAGTGGAAGTCGAGTTCAATCAATCTAGTCGATCTAGCCACCGTGATCAAAACCTAGTATGAGGGACGTTAGGTTACGTTGGAAAGATACAAGAGATCATTGAAGTGGATTTATATTCTTTCCAATGTGTTATTTTTAGGTGCAAGTGGTGGGACACCTTTGATCAGAATAATGTAAAGGAATATCGCAATAGTAGGATGATATGTATCAACTCTAGAAATATGTGGGATGAAGCTAAGGAGCCCTATGTTTTCCCCAAACACTGCAACCAGGTGTTTTTTTACCCATATGTGTTGGATAGGGATTGGTGGTTCGTATTGAGACATAACCCTCATTCAAAATATATTTTTGAGAACAATAGCGAACTGGAAGATAATGAGGGTGATCATGAGAGCCGAGAGTGATATAGTACATGTATTATTTCATCAATATTTATACTTTTTAAGATGGGTTTTTATAAAGAAGAGGACTTAACTACCTTATAACTTATAAGACTATTTTTTCGAAACATTATAATATGTATTTTGAATTAATTGGTAATTTTCATTGTGTTAATGTTAAAATCAATATTTCACTTGATAATTTGCGATTATGTTGATCTCAAAAACAATGGTGTACTGTATAAAGTGTTTTTTTTGTATGTAAGATCAAAATAAAATAATGATAATTCTAAAGTACATTAATTTATTTGCATTATTTTCTAAAATTTATTATGTTACAAAAATTCATATTATTCTAGATTTATTTTTTTACAATTATTTAAAATTTTACAAATTTACAAATCAAAAAATTTTAATAAAATAATTTCACATTAATATAATTAAAATTTTCACATGAATACCATTAAAATTTTACAAATATTTTACATACAATTACAAATACAATTTTACAATTTTACATACAATTAAAATTAAAATTTCAATTACAATCACGACATAATATTTAAAAAATATCATTATCATTTAATATTAAATTAAATAAACATCACGATCATAATAACCATTGTACAAACATCATATTCAACTAAAAAACACATTCAAAATCGCTAACATCATCATGAATATGACCATCTAACAAAACACAAGTAGCATTGTATAACAATATCATAACACAAACATCAAATATACATCTCATGTCAAATAACTACTATCACATACACATCATGATGATCACCAACATGTAAATTAAGTACAACTGCAACATGAACATAAAATACATGGACTATATATATATATATATACAATGTCAAAAATATAAAACTGTAATATAAATGTCAAATATCAGCTGGTGGTAAATCATCAATAAAGAAATTTCCCATTGGGATGAAAAGGAAATCTATCTTTTATAACCTCCCATACTGGGAGCATCTTAATATTACCCACTTATTAGATCCCATGCATATATTTAAAAATGTTTCATCTTCTTTATGGAGGCACATATCATCGAAACAAAGTGACACATTGGTTGTTAGGAAAGATCTTATTACTTCAAAAACTAAAAAGAAACATTGGCCAAGACGATTATAAAGTACAGGATCAAAGGTAGGCACTGGTCTCTCTAATTTATGGTATTTAAAATAAGGTGATGTCCCATGGATTTAAAAAAAATATGATCTTTCTTTGGCAAAGGAAGTTATAATGGGTGTGAGGGTGCCATCTTCATACGGGTCTTCGCTATGGCGCTGCTTCACCGTGGAAGACCATTTTTCAGGGTTGTAATCGCATGACCATTTAAATCTTCTAAGAGTACGTATAATGTCAAAAGCATGATTTTATTATTTGTTAAATTAATAATTTTTATCCTATCCAGGGATCATAAAACATAACTAATTTTGTATATTATTGCACGTGTTCATAACTTTTTAGTTTCATTATCCTTTGTTTGTGCATGGGTGTGTGAAACATGAATTCCCTCCAGACCTAGGATATGCCATATCTAAATTATCTGCATTTGTATGTTGGATCACATCAAAGGAGATTCATGTCGCTAGCATACGGTGGCGTCAATAGATAGTTGAGATTGTTTGTATGTTTGAGAAGGAACTGCCGACAAGTTTCATGGACTTGCAGGTTCATCTTCCAATCCACCTAGTAGATGAGGTTGAATTAGTTGGGGTGGTTTCTTGTCATTGGATGTTCTTCTTAGAGAGGTACATGAAGAAATTGAAAGGTTTTGTTAGACAAAGGGAAAAACCCGAGGGGTCTATGGCAAAGGGGTATATATTGTATGAGTATTTCTATTATGCCAGTGAGTACATCAAATAGATCGACAACAAACCAAGTGCAGTGATTTGGGACGATGAAAGGGATGAAGACGAAAGAGAAGGGGAGTTGCTCCAAACGAATTGAAAAAATCACTCTATAAAGAGTAAGCAACTTATAATTTTTCAAATTTACACAAAGTAAATATTCATGTTGAAATTCGATATATTATATATTTTATTCTCTATGTACTATATAATGTCAGTTTGATTTGATCAGCAAATGCAAAAATTGAAGCAATCAATAAATTCGTTCTTTACAATTCCGAAACGACACAATCGTGGGTCACATTGTACGAACAAAAGAGGATAAAATGGGATAATGACAGGAAAGAATTCAAACAATTGAATGGTAGAAGTGTGCCTTATCCCGATCATTTAAACGAAAATATGCCAAAAATATGCCCCAACAGTTGGGTTGTTGACCAATTGAGAGAGAAATGTGGTGCAACCAGTCATTACCCACGTGCTGAAGAGCATGTGCTAAACATAGGATTGGATGCAGAAACTCGGTAATAATATATTTAATTTATATGTACATTTGAAACTTAATAATGCACCTTTCAAATGTAATTACATCTATATTTCATATTTTAACTGTTAGGTTATTATAAGACACATGACACTATGATTTTTTAACTTTTTTTATAGGTGCATTTGTTCCCATCTATGTGGGCATATGGACATTTTTTTCGCACAGAAAATGCCAATGATGGACACATCACACAAGACTATGGAGTGGAAGTCGAGTTCGATCAATCTAGTCGATCTAGCCACCGTGATCAAAACCTAGTACGAGGGACATTAGGTTACGTCGGAAAGATACAAGAGATCATTGAAGTGGATTTATCTTCTTTCCAATTTGTTATTTTTAGGTGCAAGTGGTGGGACACCTTTGATCAGAATAATGTAAAGGAATATCGCGATAGTAGGATGATATGTATCAACTCTAGAAAGATGTGGGATGAAGCTAAGGAGCCCTATGTTTTCCCTAAACACTGCAACCAGGTGTTTTTTTACCCATATGTGTTGGATAGGGATTGGTGGTTCGTATTGAGACATAACCCTAGTTCAAAACATATTTTTTAGAACAATAGCGAACTGGAAGATAATGAGGGTGATCATGAGAGGTGAGAGTGATATAGTACATGTGTTATTTCATCAATATTTATACTTTTTAAGATGGGTTTTTATAAAGAAGATGACTTAACTACCTTATAAATTATAAGACTCTTTTTTTCGAAACATTATAATATGTATTTTGAATTAATTGGTAATTTACATTGTGTTAATGTTAAAATCAATATTTCACTTGAGATTTTGCAATTATGTTCATCTCAAAAACAATGGTGTATTGTATAAAGTGTTTTTTTTTTTGTATGTAAGATCAAAATAAAGTAATGATAATTCTAAAGTACATGAATTTATTTGCATTATTTTCTAAACTTTATTATGTTACAAAAATTCATATTATTCTAGATTTATTTTTTTACAATTATTTAAAATTTTACAAATTTACAAATATAAAAATTTTAATAAAATAATTTCACATTAATATAATTAAAATTTTCACATGAATACCATTAAAATTTTACAAATATTTTACATACAATTACAATTACAATTTTACAATTTCACATACAATTACAATTACAATTTTAATTTTACATACAATTACAATTACAATTACAATCATTTCACAATAATACAATTAAAATTTTACAAATATTTTACATACAATTAGAGTTAGAATTAGAATTTTACAATTTCACGTACAATTACAATTACAATTACAATTTTAGAATTTTACATAAAATTTACAATTACAATTACAATTTTACATATATACCATTACAATTACAATTTTAGAATTTTACATACAATTAGAATTACAGTTACAATTTTACAATTTTACATATATACAATTAAGATTACAAGCATTTCACAATAAATTAAATATTACAATTATAATTATAATTTTACAAATATTTTACATACAATTGCAATTAATTTTACAATTACAATTTTACAATTTGTCATATATACAATTAAAATTACAATAATTTCACAATAAATTAAATATCACAATTATAATTAAAATTTTACAAATATTTTACATACAATTACAAATACAATTTTACAATTTTACATACAATTAAAATTAAAATTTCAATTACAATCACGACATAATATTTTAAAAATATCATGATCATTTAATATTAAATTAAATAAACATCACAATCATGATAACCACTGTACAAACATCATATTCGACTAAAAAACACATTCAAAATTGCCAACATCATCGTGAATATGACCATCTAACAAAACACAATTAGCATTGTATAACAATATCATAACACAAACATCAAATATACATCTCATGTCAAATAACTGCTATCACATACACATCATGATGATCACCAACATGTTGGTGGTAAATCATCAATACTATTACTAGTCGAGACCTGCTCAGTCAATGGTGCAGCCTCTAAAAGCTTAGATACATGTCGATCATCACATGCCTGCTGATCTAGTACTGGTGCCTCATGCTGATCAGGATCGACTGTCGGCTGCTCATCGTGATGACTCAACATGGTCGATGGTCCAGCCTGCTCATGATCATGAGTATTGCTAGATGTTGCAGGCGGCTGACTGGACATGGCCGATGATCCAACCTGCTCCCCATCATGACTTATGGTCGATGTTGCAGGTTTCTCATCTGGCAGGCGCGAGGTGAACAATGATCACTCCCCTGATCGTGATCATTAGATGATGTGTCGATGCTCTCGGACTGTCGACGTGCTACTTCTCGACCACGCTTATAATGTCGAAGGGCCTTCCTCAACTGTGTAACTAAGCTCGTAGCTCCTACGAAATTCTGCATCAGGCTGAACATGCCATGCAGCATGCCTATCCACATTTGTACCAGCCTAGCATCGGCTTGTATATCTCTCATAGTAGCGGGCCTGACTCCTGCCTCCACAAAAAATGCATAGAGTTGGTCGCCTAACTCCATCCTCAATCTACTATCAAGCCTATGCCTAGAAAAATGCGGTATCGGTGCACCATGAGGAACAAGTCTGTCTGCACCAACCTCATGATCCTCGGCATCTGCCATATCCTGATCGTCATCAGGATCCATACCTTGATCATTTGGTGGCATTGGCATCTCATCGCCATCAAATGACCCAATGTCTACAAAATATATATAAGTACACAACAATAATTAGACAATTTCATTAAAAAATTTAATGAAAACAAGTTAAAGAACATGTTAGAATAAATTTACATAAAACAGTAATATTTCCTCTATCATCCGGCAGCTCATCATCTGTGAAGAGGATGTTGGCACACCCTCGCCAATCCAAACCAGCATAAGGATAGGGGACTATAATTAAGGGATGCTCATCAACACTAGCTACAAATCCAGTGCATCATGTGATATCCTCGCGAAAAACTCAGACTCGCCCCTCTTGGGCATCATCTTTCCCAACATGTGCATTCATACATGCAACATTGGCCTATGAGGCTACCGAACAAAAGTAGGCCTCATCTCTGGAAACCTCTCAAAAAGTAAACAAAATAGCTCTGAAGAAAAAGGGAAGTTCACCCTCCCTTGTGCATGAGCACGACATCTATCTAAAGTTATACATAACTACTATAAAAAAATGGCAGACCACCTCACAAGTCGTGGATCCTATACTAAAGAATCAACATAAAATAGAAGTGGGAAACTAAGGTTTTTCCTGTCGCTGGTGTTGTGTGAAATGGTTTAAATCACTAGCGAGAGGCACCTTACCTCCTCTCTACCAAATGAAGCAATACATAAATCCGCGCTAATGTATCTCTAGGAGTACACCAACTGAATCCCTGCTGCATAGCCAATTGGGACCTCTGGGAATGAGGGAAAATCCACCCCTCTCCTCGATAAGCCAATAATGAAAATATATCTCCTCCTCAGTGGGCATGTACCACTGGTTAGGACCACCCCAGAAAGCTTGTAGGTTGGCATTCCACCTGCAAATAAGATGTCGCAAAAACACACCATGGCCCTTTAGGGATGTAGCCTCCTTATAGAACTTGAGGAGGCCTACCTACCTTAGGAGCCCCTGGGTAGCTACTATAATAAGGCGAGGGTACGCATCTCTCTCCCTCTCTCGTGCCTCCCACAAGCAAATCATGTTATACTAATCTGTCTGTTGTTGTTGATGTTCCCTCTCTTCTCTCCTTTCACGTCACTGAATGATTGAAATATTAAATGAGTATTTAGGAATATACATATATAATTTTTTTTTTTTTTTAAACAGTCAGTGCGCCACAAAAAGCAGGCATGCACCGGTTGTTAGGAATTTGTAATTTTAGCAGATTGGTGAGACTAAAACTGTAGAAGAAACATTATTTCAACCACTTTGGGATTCTAGGATCTAGCCCTCCTGAATCCGGATGGGGATCTCTCCAATAAGTGCAAAGATGGATTTGTCTTAGAAGTTTGGGGTAATAATATTAGGCTAGTTATGAAGGCCAAGGGTTTGTTTTGCTTTTGGATGGTTGAGCATGAATATTAATTGAGGGGAAAGTTCTAAATGTAAAAAATTTTCAAAGGTGAGAAGTTGCAAGTGAATAGAACAGCTTTGTCTAAAAAGATAGATATAACGTTGGTTTTTATTCCATTGGGCTATGGAGTCATAACAGGGCTTTAATTGAACAACAACATCAAGAGTGATCCAAGGGGCAAGTCATCTATACCACAAGATCATTGAGATTAAAATGATGGAATGGAAACAATAAAGTGTTGGAGGGGAGGAAAATGATAATAATTTCACAAATTTATAGTCAGTCCAAACAAGAAAAGCCTCTTAAGTAACTGTTTAAAACCATCCAAGAACAGGGCTAACCATAAACTTCTTGGCAAGTCTATATTAAAGCAACTTAATTGACAAACAATCCGGTAATCCACATAATTACCTTCAGAAAGTATGAAAACACATAATAGAAACAAAGTGTAACCTAAGATCCGATAAGGTCCTTTTAAACCTAGTCTTCTTTCGACCAACACCAAGGGAAACCTTCATAATCTGCCTTTGGAGAATAGAAACTAGAAACAGGGCAAACCAACACTTTTCTAGTCTAACTTTAATAAGCAAGTGATGAAAATAACTTTCAAGAACAATGTTTGAAGCAAACAATAGGACGAGGGAACGCCAACATTCCTAACTGCTTAGTATTGAATCATTCTTAAATAAACAAATTGGAGGAAAACATTGAGATAAAGCTTATCAGTGAGAGAAGGGTACTGGTAAACAGTAAATCCTAACTCTATAAATGATGTTATTTATTAGAGAATAGTGAAAAATATGACATACATAGAAGGAAAACAATAACGAAGAAAGGGGCACTTCGCCAATGATATAGATCAGGATCCCAAGAAACAGCTTGTTATTGATGTCAAACCAGTTATAGTCTTCAAGTCCAATGTTTTAGTTCAGCAATCATCTTCACTATTCAGCCTAAATAATCTAAATGAAAACAGAGCTTCAAGGGCCAGTGAACACTATTTACAATCAGAAGTTTAAGCTCAAATGTATTTCAAAGTTCTGCAACCAACCCCTCACTCATCTTCTCCATAAGTATATATAGGAGAATGAGGAGGTGAGATCTGATAAAAGGTCTCAAAACTAATTAACACAGACTTAAATGGCTTCTTGGCCCTTGGGTGGATCAATGAAGAAACTTACATACATATCCTTTGTATTAAATGATTTACATTAAAGATTAAGCTCGGCGGGAGCTTTTGTTGACCTTTGAGGCTCTGTGTGATGTCGAAGTTACTCTACTGATATTTTGTCATTAGTTTGTTAGCAAAAATTATCCTCTGGCTACGTTGTGAGGTAGATATTTGGTCCTGATCAATAACTTCGGCCTTTGATTGAATACTTTGAGGCACAGGTGGCATCGTGGTAGCTAGAGAGATCAATTTGCCTCAGCTGTAGCGGTGGAGGCTTTCCTGTTGATAAAACACTTAAGATTTTCTTCAAACTATGTTTTAATTGGGGATTAGGCTTTTGATAAACCATCTTAGACGTAATCCCCACAAAATCTGTCTTTAATCTTCTGTCCTAGTGCATTTTTGTGTCTTCAGCGCTGATACTCTCTGACTGTGCTTGATTTATTGTGTTTTTTGCTAGTGTGCAGGGTTGCACAGGGATAGTATGGCATCAATGCCTCATGGATCATCGATGAAATGTGAATTTGAAACCCTGCGAAGGATTCTCTTTAATGGATTAGAGGCGGGAGGATCATCACCCTCTTCTTCTGGATTTCTTGAGTTATGGTGGAAAAAACCATTAACCCTGCAAAATACGAATGAATATTATAAAATCCATGCATGTATAGTTTTACTGCTTCAGAAGGCATGTGGAGGAAGCATGGCGATTGGATGGCATCATCCAACGGTCGGGATCAATCAGAGGAATTCAAAGGGAAGGCGGAAAAGGAATATGAATTTGAGCCATTGATCGCGTAGATATCGACGGTCGGGAGCGGAGGTGAAAAGTCAAAGCAGAGGAATCAGGGCGATGAATGGTGGGCCGTTGATCTGCAAATTAGATCGATGGCAGAGATCTTTTAAATGTTGCACCGTAGCCTGGTTAACTTTCGAGCATCTTCGTAGAGAAACTACCGTCCGATGAGCAGCCTTAGATCGGACGACGCGCATCAATATCGCGCCGGGTCCATGTCCGATCTTTAACGCGCGATGGACGGTGGTTTTATGAACAGTGCCCAAGCCACACGTCAAGCGGTGTATGGAATCGCTGCCGATTGGGAAAAAACTGCCCTCCGCTTGAAGGCGGTGCGATGGATACCGCGTGGTTTTTGCAACGGCGAGTGGATGGCGGGGACCACCAGGCGATGGATTGCGTGTCGTCGATCTGTGGATCAGATCAATGGTGGAGATCGCCTTGAACTTTGAACTGACGAAAAATTTATAATATAATAAAAGCTGACAGATTTAATATATAACCAAAGGTTTTAAACTTTGGGCGGACATAATTAATATTCAAAATGGCTTGGCACCCGATTGCGGGGCCTTTGGGCGCATGGAGAAATATATGACCGAGGGTTAAAAAGGAGGGGTTAATCGCAATTGGGCAACATGATAAGTGCTTGGAAGGCTGGCGCTCGGTTCCAGCACCAGGGCGCATGGAAGGGAGGGCTAAAGAATTAGCCCAAGGGGGCTTAAGTCCATAATATGAAAATGTGTTTTTTAGGCATTTTTCAATGATTTTCAAAGGAGTTGGTGGGTTTCGATAAGGATAAGAAAGGGTCTTAGAACCTTATCAAAGGGATTTGAAGAAGGGAAAGAGGAAAAACATGAAAATGAAGGTTTTTCATGGGAGATGAAAGGCAAAGATGAGGTTAGTCTTGAAAAAGGGGGAAAGGGAAAAATGATGATTTACTAGCAGTCTTTTCTCATGAAATCAGAAGAATTTCTGAGTATAAAATGGGAACAACATTGAATATTTGGACAGAGGAGAGATATGAGACCTTCAAGAGTCTTCAAGAGCCAACACTTTTTAGCAATAAAATTTTTTCCTTGAAGGCTCAACAAGTCTTAGCCACCTTTTGCTATAACAAATTTTATAGGTGGCTAACACCGGTAACGGTGCGTCTTTTTTTTGTCGTGCACCGGAGGCGGTGCACCTGCAAATTTTTAGTGTGTCACCCTCCTACCATTGTTCCAATGTCAATGGTGCAGTGGTATAACATACCACACTGTTGAATATGGACCAGTGTCGGGAGGGCGGTGCGCTGACCAAACTATACGCCCTGGGGTGTATAGTTTAAGAAACGCACCACCCTCCTAACATCACGACATAGTCAACGGTGCATTTATTTACCAGGACACATCGTTGACCATGTCGAATTACCATAATGTGGTGTGGTGAAAAAATTACCCGCCCTAGGGTGGATATTTCCGTCAACGCACCGAATCCCCGCTATTCGACAGGGTCAATGGTGCAGCCGGGTAACCGACCGCACAACACTTTTTTTAAATTTTGAAAAATCATGGTGCGTCATTTCGGTACCGCCCCGGTGATCAGGTGATCATGTCCTAAGGTTGAAAAAATGCTCAAAATTGGAACTACTCAGAATTGCTTGAAACTTGAACGAATGGATAGGCCTCGAAACTACAATTTTGGTGTCTTGAATGACACTCAAATCCGACATCGTATGTGAAAGTTATGCAAGTTTGAAGTTTTTAGTATCCTTCAAAAATCCAGTTTGACCAAGGTTGACTTTGAATTTGGAAATATTAAAAAAAGAATATTCCTCGAAATATTCTAGGAATATTCCTTGGAATATTCTCCAAAATATTCCATGGAATATTCCATTTGGGCCTATCATATGTACAAAAGTGGAATCTTACTATTGGTTGGCAGGTTGACTTGGGATTTTTCAGGCCAATCACGGGCTACCACGTGGCAGACCCGTAGACCGCCACATGGCCTCCAGGTCGTGGAAAGAATTGTTAAGGTGTAAGTAAAAATTTTTATGGGTCCACGAGGTTCAAACCCCGGACCTCCCAACCGCAGGCCAAACGACATACCATCGCGCTACACACATGTTTCTTATTTCATATGGAAAATGCCTTGGTTTTATTGTTTGCATTGGAATCTGCAAAGAGGAATAAGGGGCTAGCCCCTTAGGGCTAGCCTGGAGATACCATAAGATCCGCCGCTGGAACCAGGGGGCCTAACTCGTGGGTGAAAATTTTGGCAATGGTTAACAGCCTAACCGTTAGCCATTAAACCCATGTGACCAACGTTGTATTAATAGTTAATGTTACATATTGTTAAACAGTTGTTTTTTTTTAAACGGTTTTGCAACATTGTCCCGAAGGTTACAGAGTTCTCAATGTGACCACCTCTCACAAAAATTAAATGTTAGCGCACTGACTGCTGAAAATTTTGGGGCGGAGTCTACCTTATCAAATTCCGTTATTTTTGGAGCGGCTATCTGCAGTTCTCCCACATTTAGTGGGGTTTTTTACTTGACAATGGGAAAAATACTGTTTGGGCCATAAATTTCACATTATTGAACCTTTTTGGATAAAATCTTAGTTAATTTCGACTACTCTAGGCATTTTGGAGCCATTGGGATAGGTTATAGTTCCAACAGAGGTGTTTTACAGCCATTTTTTCTTCAGGAAAGCTTGGAGAGCCATCAGGGCCATGGGGGAAATGGAGCTGCATTGGGTTACACTTCATTGTGTTAGGTGAAATAAAAGTCATTCTTAGCTTATTTCTACCTTCTGAATTCATTTTCACATCGTTTTTGGCATGTTTAGGCCTTTTTCTCACTGTATTACCAATTTTAGAATCATAATATATCAAGGACATGCCCATTGGGAGCCTTGGACCCGGAAAATGTAGCCCGGGAGGGGTGAACTGCCTCATCATGTTGCTGTGTGTTTATGGTGAAGTTATTCTGCTGTGTATTTCAGATTCAAGTTGTTAAACAGTAAATTTAAATAACATTCCCTCGCACTTAAACTCATAAACAGTTACCAAGAAAACTTTGTTTTACTTGCAAGACCTTACAAACACTTTGCACACTTAATTTAATTGAAATGAATACTTTGAACAGCAGTACAAACACTTTCATTTTCATATTAGATGGTATCAGAGCTAAGGATTTGAGCCTTAGGAGCTATAGTTTTACTCAGCATTTGTTTTGTGCAAAGATATAGTTGATTTTTTGCAAGTTTTGATGCTTACTAGGCTTCAACTCAAGAGAGGTGAAGGACACTTGGTTAGTGCACAAAGAAATACACAACCAAGAAGGGTCAGAGAGCCACCTCCAAGATCCATAGAAGCAGTTTCAAGCATGTCTTCAAGAGATGGAGGAGCTCCTAAAGATATGGATCCCCAAGGAAGAAGAACGGGTATTCCAGAAAGCTTTCTTGGATATGACTGAGATGGTGAGGATACTCTACCAAGAAAGGAATGATAGGCTTGTTGGAGAAGGCTCTAAAAACTAGAAAGAAGGAGAGGGTTCTTTAGGAGGAAATGGTGATCCACCATCCCCATCTTCATCCTCTTCCTCTACATCGTCATCCTCAACTTCGGTGAATCAATCTCATAAGTCTAAAACCACTGGTAAAAATCCATTTTTAAAGCTTGATGTCAAATTTGAGTTGCCTATGTTTAACAATGAAGTCAGTGCAGAGAAACTTGACAATTGGATCAGACAGTTGGAAGTTTACTTGAGGATACAAAACCTTCATGATGACAACACCAAGATACAGTTAGCCTCGTTGAGAATGGATGGAGCAGCATTGGTATGGTGGGAAACCAAGACCAAGGATGAAATTAAAAAACATGGTAAGATCTCTTTATCATGGGCTGAATTTATTACTGCAATTAAAAAGCAATTTTATCCATTATCTCATTTACAAAAGGCTATCACGAACTAGCAAAACTTCAGACAGCTTAAGGGAAAAAATGTACAAGACTACACCCAAGAGTTTAGGAGAAGAGCACTCTTATTAGGGGTAGACTTACAAAGTCAAGATACTTTGCTGAAATATATAGGTGGTTTGCACAACTAACTTAAACATACTATCCTTATGTTCAATCCTACTAGTCTAGACAAAGTTTGTGTACAAGCTACGCATTTAGAGGCTTGAGGAAAAAACACTTTTGATGAGGGTAGAAACAAGCCTTTTAAGGGGAAGAACAAAGATAAAACCTTTAAGGGAAAAGGAAAAAATAATGCATTTTTCAAACAAGAGGGTGAAAAATTAATATGTAAACATTGTTCAAGAGAAGGCCATGAAGAGAAAAACTTTTGGAAATTACATCCTGAAAAAAGAACTCATTTTAACAAAAACAAAGGAAATAAGAAAACTGCAGCTACTACAACTACCCCACAAGACGTAGGTGATGATTCAGGTGATGAAACTAAAATTGCAACCATGGGTTTGAAAAGTATGAAGGGAAAGGAAACTGAAACTAAGCCAAGCACTAGTACTTCAAACTATCATGTAAAAGCTCCAAATGAGGAAGAAAGAATTGAATTATTCCATGTGAGCGTAATCTCAAAACAAACAAAAATTGACACACTATTTGACAGTGGGTTACAATCAAATCTCATTTCAGAAGACTTGGTCAAACAACTTAAACTTGAGACCATTCCACATCCAAAGCCTTATCCACTTGGGTGGATATGAAAGGATGCAAACTTACAAGTCTCAAGAAAGTGCATATTGTGATTCGCCATTACTACACACTTTATTGACACAGTTGAACTTGATGTAGTACCGCTTGATATATCAGGAATTGTTTTGGGAAGTCCTTACTTATTTGACAGGAAAGTGAACTTCCATCACCATGAAAATAAGTATCATATTTTTAAATATGGCAAGGAGTTCATTGTCAAAGCACATCGCAAGAAGGAAAATATAGCGATGGTAAATGCGGGACGGGTAAAAAGGATAGTGAATTCTAGCAAGAGTTGTGTACTTCTTATGGTTAAGCCCGAGGTTGATATGAATCATGAGTCATTTGAAAATTGTGATTCCAAGCTTAAATCAGATTTATATGATGTAGTTGATGCACATCATGAGATGTTTCAGGAACTGACAGGTTTACCTCCTAAAAGGAAGATTCAGCATGAAATCCATTTACATCAAGATTGTCCTCTTCCTAACATGAGCATGTACCGCATGTCTATCATGGAGAATGATGAAATCAAGAGGAAAATTAAATACTTGTTGGAAAAAGGATTCGTAAGACCAAGCACTTCGCCATGTGGATCACCGATAGTGTTGATTCCAAAGAAAGATGGAACTTGGCACATGTGTGTGGACTTCACGGCATTGAACAAGATAACAGTAAAGAATCGTTACCCACTTCCAAGGATAGATGATTTGTTAGATCAGCTAAAAGATGCTAAATATTTCACTAAGTTAGACTTACGTAGTGGTTATCATCAATTTAGAATTGCAGAAAGTGACATTTGGAAGACAGCATTTAAAACAAAACAGGGACTCTTTGAGTGGCTTGTTATGACATTTGGTTTATGCAATGCACCTACAAATTTCATGCGGGTAATGGATGATGTCTTATGTCATTTTCTTGATGATTTCGTTATTGTCTACTTAGATGACATCTTAATTTTCAGCAAGACTAGAGAAGAGCATGTCATGCATGTTAAGGAAGTACTTGATATTTTGAAGAAAAATCAGTTATTTCTTAAGATGTCAAAGTGTGAATTTGGAAAGACTTCTTTGGTTTATTTGGGACACATAGTAGGAGGAGGTGCCTTGAGAATTGATCCTTCTAAGGTAGAAGCCATTGTGAATTGGCCTACTCCAAAATCCATTACAAAGGTAAGAAGTTTTTTGGCTGCAGCTCAATATTGGAGGAAGTTTATTTCTAATTTCTCTACCATAGCAGCTCATATGCATGCAATGACTAGTGTGAAGCATGCTTTCCAATGGGGAGGCAAGCAACAGAAAGCTTTCGAGTCTTTGAAAGAGAAGACAAGTTCAGCTCTAGTCCTTGCATTACTAAACTTGAGAAGGCCATTTGAGATTCAGACCGATGCTAGTGATTATGCCATGGGTGCAGTTCTCTTACAGCATGGTAAGCCTATCACATTTAATTCTGAGAAATTTAATGGTGCTATTGTGAATTATCCTACATATGATAAGGAGTTGTATGCGTTGGTACAAAGTGTCAAAAAGTGGAAACACTATTTGATGGGCAAAGAAACAGTTGTTCATACCAACCATCAGCCTTTACAGTACTTGCTGTCGCAAAGTAAATTGCAACAGTCACGACATTTCAGATGGATGGGTTTCTTACAACAATTCACTTGGTAATAAGGTACAAGAAAGGTATTTACAATAAATTTGTCGATATGCTTTCAAGGCCTATTATTAGTGCTACTAATTTACTTAAGAATGATTCTATTGTATATGAGAGTTACATAGAACAGTATGCATCAGATGTTGATTTTAAGGATGTGTATGTTAACTTGACTGAAGGAAATCATGTTGAGGAGAATGATTATCATTTGCATAATAATTTGTTGTTTCATATGGGCAAGTTATGTATACCACAGGGGGAGAGACTAAGCATCATGAGAGAAGCTCATTCTTCTGTTATTGCTAGACATTTCGGGGTAAGCAAAACGGTGGCACATTTACAAAGGTATTGTTATTGGCCTCGCATGGTAGATAGTGTTTCACGTTTCATTAGAGGATGTTCATTATGTGCTACAAGCAAGCCTAGCAATAGGAAGATTGGTTTATATACGCCATTTCCAGTACTTTCTAGACCATGGGAAAGTGTTTCTATGGATTTTGTTGGAGGTCTACCATTATCTAGAAAGCAGCTTGATTATATTTATGTAGTAGTTGATCGATTCAGCAAGATGTGTATTCTTATGCCATGTAAGAAATCTATAACTACTGAACAAATTGCTGAATTATATTTTCAACATGTATGGGTTCATTATGGCTTGCCTAATTCTATTGTTAGTGACAGGGATTCCAGATTTGTTGGGAATTTTTGGTCCAATCTATGGAAGATGATGGACACCAAGTTGAAGAAGAGTACTTCTTTCCATCCACAAACAGATGGCCAAACAGAGGTAGTGAATAGAACCATTGTACATCTTTTGAGAATTTATTTTAGCAAGCATCCCAAGCTTTGGGATGAGCACTTGCATTACATTCAACATGCTTACAACCAAGCCAAGCACTCTTCTACAAATACTTCACCTTTTGAAGCTTGTTTTGGGTATTTTCCCAAGTCACCTTAAGATTTCATTCTTGAGAAGGATGTGGCCATTGATGGGCATAGTGACATTGACAAAGCTCGCATGTTCATTGAAAGAATTCAGCTCATACATCAGCAGGTTCAAGAACAGCTTGAAAAAAGTCAAGGCAAGTACAAGAAGAGGCATGATAAACACAGAGTTGATCATAAGTTTCAAGAAGGGATTGAGGTATGGCTACATATTAGTAAGGAAAGAATGCAAGGAGAAGGTAAAAAGTTGAAGCCTATTCATTATGGTCCATTCAAGATCCTTAAAAAAGTTGGAAATAATGCTTTTCAACTAGATTTGCCTTCATATATGCAAATGTATTCCGTTGTGAATGTGGAAAATTTACGTTTATATGAACCTCCTTTAATTGTTGATTATAAAAGTGACATTCACCTCCCATCCATAGAGGATTTCTAGCCAGAATTTTTGGATGAGTTGAAAGAGGATGCTATCCTTGACAGAAGGACACGCACTTCGAAGAGGGGAAATGTTGATTATGTTCGGGTTGGTCTTAAAGGTAGCAAACCGAGTAAGGGAAATTGGATTGAGGTGGAAAAGGTGAGGGACCTATACCCTCATATTATTAATAGATAATTGAAGGCTTTTGGGGTCCAAAAGCTTCCCATTAGGGAGGTGTGATCACGTGATCATGTCCTAAGATTGAAAAAATGCTTAAAATTGGAACTGCTCAGAATTGGTTGAAACCTGAACGATCGGATAGGCCTCGACACTGCAATTCTAGCGCCATGAATGACACTAAAATCTGACATCGTATGTGAAAGTTATGCAGGTTTGAAAGTTTCAACATCCTTCAAAAATGAAGTTTGACCAAGGTTGACTTTGAATTTAGAAATATTAAAAAAATAATATTCCTCGAAATATTCTGGGAATATTCCTTGAAATATTCTCCAAAATATTCCATTTGGGCCTATCATATGCAGACAAGTGGCATCTTACTATTGGTTGGTAGGTCGACTTGGGATTTTTCAAGCCAATCACGAACTGCCACATGGCAAACCCGGAGGCCGCCACGTGGCCCCCAGGCCATGGAAAGAATTGTTAAGGCGTAAGTCAAAATTTTTATGGTTCCACAAGGTTCGAACCCCGAACCTCCCAACCGCAGGCTAAACAACATACCATCACGCTTCAAACATGTTTCTTATTTCATATGGAAAACGCCTTGGTTTTATTTTTTGCATTGGAATCTGCTGGAGGAATAAGGGGCTAGCCCCTTAGGGCTATCCCGAAGATACCATAAGATCCATCGCTAGAACTGGGGGGCTTAACTCATGGGTGGAAATTTTGGCAATGGTTAACAACCTAACCATTAGCCATTAAACCCATGTGGCCAATGCTGTATTAATAGTTAATACTACGTATTGTTAAACGGTTGTTTTTTTTTAAACATTTTTGCAACGTTGGCCCGACAGTTACGAAGTTCTCAACGTGACCACCTCTCACAAAAATTAAATGCCAGCACACTGACCACCGACAGTTTTGGGCGAAGTTAGCCTTTTTTTCAAATTTCTCCATATTTGGGGCGGCTATCTGCAGCTCTCCCACATTTAGTGGGGTTTTTTACTTGACACTGGGAAAAATACTGTTTGGGCCATAACTTTCACATATTTGAACCTTTTTGGACGAAATATTAGTCAATTTTGACTATTCTGAGAATTTTGGAGCCATTGGGATAGGTTGTAGAGCCAACATATGTGTTTTACAACCATTTTTTCTTCAGGGAAGCTTGAAGAGCCATCGGGGCCATGGGGGAAATGGAGCTGCATTGGGCTACACTTCACTATTTTAGGTGAAATAAAAGTCATTCTTAGCTTATTTCTGCCTTTTGAATTCATTTTCACAACTTTTTTAGCCTGTTTAGGCCTTTTTCTCACTGTATTACCAATTTGAGCATCATAATATATCAAGGACATGCCCATTGGGAGCCTTGGACGTGGCAGATGTAGCCTAGGAGGAGTGAACTGTCTCATCATGTTGTTGTGTGTTTATGGTGAAGTTATTTTACTGTTTATTTCAGATTCAAGTTGTTAAACAACAAATTTAAATAACATTCCCTCACACTTAAACTCATAAACAGTTACCAAGAACACTTTGTTTTACTTGCAAGACCTTACAAACACTTTGCACACTTAATTTAATGGAAATCAATACTTTGAACAATAGTACAAATACTTTCATTTTCAGATCACCCGGAACTAGTGCAGATACCATTAGCATCGGTCTCATTGTGGACTGTAAATTTACAGGCAGCACCGCGAACCGATGCGAACCGAACTGCTCAAGCGCACCACGCGGGAAATTTATTTTTATAAATAAGGTGAATTTTAAGCTATTTTACAAAACTAATCCACTAAAAGTTTTAATAATGGAAACACAAGGAAAATACATGTACATTTGGCCATCAAGGAGGCATATTGGCTGTAGAATTTGCAAAACTAAATTTGCCCACTATTTTGCAAAATTCAAAATGGAGATGGTGGGCAATGGACAACAGCAGTGCATGCAATGGGAGCACCGATGGCAGGGCGCTTCGCACAAGGTAAATTTTCACAGGTGCTTGAGAGCTCTTGAGCACTGAAAAGTGAAAAATGCGGATTTTTTGCTGTAAATTTTTTTATTTTAAACCTGTTCCGATGCACGGGTTTTATAGGTGCACCGATGCAGTTTCTTAAAACTGCACTGGGTTGTTTCAGTTTTGGCACGGGGTTTTAGGACGCACTTTTGCGTAATCTTTGTAAAAAACTAGTGCGTTACAGTAATAAGACGCATCGGGCAGGTTTGTACCAAGCGCACGGTGTCCCGGTGTGCAAATGTTTTTTGTGCACCAGTGCTGTCTCTAGTTGAACGCACCAGTGCGGTTTAGGATGATAAACGCACCGGAAGAAAAACATCGAGAAAAACCTCCACCCACCAACTTGCTCTAGTAACCTCCACTACAAATGGATGTCTAGGGTATTTTTATAAGTGGTTCCTCAAAAACATCCGCTAGAGGGTATTTTCCTTGTAGTTATGGTGACTTGTGGAAAGAATATATTATGCTTAACATAGTGGAAAGTAAAGAATTAATGATTAATGCAGATGAGTGCGAGTTGCAGGATGGAAAATTGTAGGTACAACCATGCCACCAAGATATCAAGATTGAAGATTCGTGGGTAAATGCTATCATAATGATTATAATGGCTTTAAGCTAAATATTTGTATTTAAATGATATTTCCTTGTAATATTTATAACAATGTTTAAGGGATGATATCTCTTATAAACCATTGAGTGAGGGGTGAACACCCTCACGAGCGTTTAATAATAAATTAAATTTTTTCTGGTTTTCACCCTACAGGATTTCCATGGTATAGCGGTGTCCAATGATGTGATTACTTATATTGTCAGTTTAATGATGTATATTCCTTGCATGATGTGATGTTGATAATGTCAAGTGTGCAATTAATTAATTTGGCTAAAGAAATCATGAAATAAATGCAAAGTTACATTATACAATTTATGTTAATATACTACAATAGTTGTTGTTAATGATTATGCAACTCACTATTCATTTACTAAAGTTACGAACATTCTATCTATTGATTAATGAAGAATCTTGAATAACTCCCTACATTTTCATGTGAAGTTATCACAATATATTTCAATCTTCTCTATAATATAAAATGAAATATTCCAATAATTTTTAAATTTCAAATAAAATTTATATAAAATAAATAAATAAATATAGAAACAAAATACTTGAAATATTTCACTAAATTTCAAAAATATCTTCTTAATTCACCTCTACGTAATAAACTGTGATGTATTTCGATAAAAATTCTTTCGATACTTAACCAACTTCAAGATTAAATAAACTTAATTTAATTTAATAATATTGATTTTTTTTTTTTTTTAAATTTCACTACGTAATCAACTCTAAAATTAAATTAATTTAATAATATTGAACCTTGATAAGTTTTTCATGTTTTATTAATGCACCATTTTGATATAATATTTATCTTAATTTTGTAGTAAGTTTTTATTTTTTGTTTTTTTTTAATTTAAGGATAAATTTTGTGATTTTTTAATTAAATATAAATATATAAATCTATTCAATATTTAAAAGTTATTAAAATATTTAGATCATACAAATTACATAATTTAAACTTATAATTATATAAATGAAGGAGAGTGAATCCGATTTTCTACAGTGTTAACAAAAGTTGGTTGACGTTTCCAATCCCAAATCTCAATGGAGATCCATCTTCATAACATAATATGAATGAGAGTAGAGAAAGACCTCAAACCAAGGATAAATAGTGAAGAGAAGTTTTAATTATTTAAAAGAGTCGACCATAGATTAATTAATATGTAATTAATATTATTGATAAATTAATATTATTAATATATTATAATTTGCTTTGTTTTTTAATTTCAATTTTAATATTGTTGATAAATAATTAAAAGAAATAAATTTATTGATTAATTAATTCGAAATAATTACTTAATAATGATTGCTATTATAAAACGTTTTTTAAGGTTTAATTTTCACTAAATAAATAAATAATTGATTGTGATGATGATGATGATGGTTAACGTCCACTGAGACCAAACTTTGGTCTATCGGACCTAAAGAAATGAATTATTTAGTTTGTTTTAAAATTGTACTCCTATGCTCAAAGAGCTTGGAGAGAAGCGTCCCAATCTCACTATAATTTTGACATGTTAAAAGGCTAGGAAGGTCGGTATTGCAACAAAGATTATGAAACTGAGATCTAATGTGGGTGTATGCAGGCCATTCTAAGAGGAAGTGATTTTCATCCTCAATGTTCATATTCTCACAGAGATGGCAGATCCTTTCCACACATGGTGTTTTAGAAACTACCCAACGACTTGTTTCACTATGGAGCTCATGAGAGTTTATCCTTATATTGGCTATATTAATTTTTTTCTTTGAGCTAGTTAAAACATAAAGATACTTTTGATCTTCTAGAGTAGGGTTGATGACCTCCTTATAATATCTTAATTTTCTTCTAGCCTTTAAATCTTTCTCGCACCACATTTTCTCTTTAAACTTATAAGTAACAATAATTTTAATGTTATTAATATTTTGCAATGCAACATTTTTGACAACCTCCCAATGGTTTAACCAGGCCCTGGTAGCTTTATACCAACCTCGTTTGAGCCTTAGGTGGTTTTGGCTGGAATTTAAAGCTTGCTTAGGAAGTCTATGGTCTCCCATGTTATTGATTTTGTGCTTGTACAATAGGAGCCTAGTCATAGCTAGGCTCTTGATAGGGGAAAGACCCACTTCTATAAGGAGAATAGGATAAGGTGTATTGCTTTTAATTTTGAGGTTATACGTTATAAAATAGTTCTGGATTTGCTCAATATTTCTCCAGGATTCTCTAGAGATGCTGCAACCCCAAACCTCACATCCATACAAGATAACAAGAGTGACTAAAGTTTCAAAGAGGAGTTTCTTTTTATCCCACATCACAAGGTTTGTTGCTTTACAATTATTTTCAAGACCAAAATAATCTTTCCACCCCCCATTAATCCTTTTCTCAATGTTATAGTTCCAGTTGAGCTTGTGATGAATATCAAGTCCTACGTACTTGTAAGAAGACACTTCCTCCAAGTTGCTATTGTCATACACAAATGGCATAAGTCTCCTTCTTGGATTTAATAGTCATAAATTATTTTTTTTCAATGTTAACAGTCATACCCATGGTAGAGAAAAAATCCTGAAGAAGTCTAAGTTGCTTATCAAGATCAGATGGGCACATTTCTAGAAGAATAATATCGTCAGTATAGAGAAGAAGGATGATGACTATTCCAGCTAAGTACCAACACAACCTTCTTCATTTAAACAACCTTATAGCTTATCGATGTAAATTCCAAATAGGGTAGGGGAGAGGGGGCAACCTTTTTAAACTTCAATATTACAATTAATATCTTTCGACCATCCCTCATTGCTATTAAACTTGGCAATTACATTCTCATGTAACCATATAGCAGCAGATCTCAACTCGAAAGGAACCTTTAGCTCTTCTAATCTATTCCATAGGTTATTTATAGGTACCAAATTTAAATCCTTTCTAAATTCCAAAAAGAAATAAACAAGATTGGATTTGTCATTACTACATTCCTCCATAATGATCCTAAGTGTAACGAGGTGGTCTGTTGTTGAGTGTTGCCTTCTAAAACCTGCTTGGCCTTTAGCCCGCTTCCCTTCACTTTCCAATAATATGCTCATCTTATTTTCCAAAATAATACCATATAACTTGGCTAAGAGAGGGCTAATCATAATTTCCCAATAATTAGAGGGGTTATTTGTATCCCCACTTTTAAAATAGGAATAATGAGGCTCTCATTCCATGGTTTAGGGAACCCTTGCTTCAATTCTTGATTAAAAAGCTTGTTGATGTGAGGGATGAGGACAGAACCTCTGATTTTTAAGATTTCTACCTGGTAACTTTCAATGTCCTTATCTTTTCCATTTGCCAGGAGCTTAACCCTAAAATCTATGTCTTCTAATGAGAAAAATTCTTTCATTGTGAGCAGGGTTTCAAAGTTATCTATGACATTTGGAGATTCATAAAGCTTTTTAAGATAGGAATTCCAATTGTGTAAAGCAATTATATTATTATATTTAGTTTTTCTAGTTAGAATCTGCCTCCAGAATTTCTTAGGAGCTACCTTAGAGAGGTGTAAGAGATTTTCTTTTCTTTTATGAATATACTACATTTTTTTCCTTTTAGTTAGCGCTTTGTTTATTTTTATCTTGCCAATTTTAAGAGACTCATCAACAATGTTCTTAATTCCTCTCCTCGCACATTTACAATGTTTATCATACCAAGGGTTGGTTTTTCTATTTCTTTTATTACTTGAAACTTCAATTGAGAACTTGTTAATATAATATGAGAGGGTTGTAGTAAAATTATGATAGAGGTCTTCTATGTTTTCTATACTAGATAAAGGAAGAAAATTATTTTTTAATTCATTTAGAAAAATATCATTTTTATTTGTATCAAAGATTAAGTTCTTTTGGCTATAAGGATTATCTTTTATGGGATCTCTATGCATGAAAAAATTGAGAGTTACAATTAAAGGTCTATGATCCGAGTCAGGCTCGCGGTCATTTAAGATGTAAAAATTTATTATTTTGTTGTATAAAGGGATATCGGAAATATCATAATCTACCACGTTGCTACCAAGCCCATGGATACAGGTCATCCGGCTATAATTGGGCCACTACTTTAAACCGTTGCAAATTATGAGATCTTGAGCACTGCAAAGCTTGAATAGCTTAAACCCAAACAAATTTTCCCCTAGATCTTCAGAGCTTCTTTTGTACCGGCTAGCTAGAGTAAAGTCTTTGTCTAACCCTGAGAGGATTAGGGTTGGAATAATTACTTATAAGAATAGCTTGGTTTCTTGAAATTCGAGCATTAAAGTCACCCATTAAGAGGATATTAACTTCATTCCTTAGGCTAGAAATATCATTCTCTAAACCATTGTAATGACCATTTTTATCTAAATTGTTTTTCTTATAGAAGTTAGAATTGATAGGCGCAAAATAACATATTTCTATGTAGGTTTTTTTTATCATTAATGTCAATAATCTCTATCCAAATATATTGGTTGTAAGGGTCTTTTTTATAAATCCTAGCATGGGGGGAGATGTTCTTCCTAATGTAACAAGCTATACCCCCAATGTATGTACGGTAGGATCGCTTGTTCCAGATTGACCATAGTACAAAGCCATCTATGTTAGGGACCTTAGATTCATCGTGCTCCCAAGTTTCAACTAGCAATATAATATTAACTTCATTTGAGATCCAACTTAGCTTTGGGCATTTGCTCCATGGAAAGCCCCAATAGTTCCAAGAAACAATCTGGAGCATGTTGAATTTCTATTTATTACTATATTTTTGGTTTCTATCTCAAATAACGGCTTTTCTATTTCTGATTATTGCCCATTTTCCTCCCTTCCTAGCTTATTTTACCTTTTGAACCTCCTTTCTTAATTATGCTTGATCTTCTGGAATGATATCTTCATTTATAAATATTCTCGTTCCTTTTAGACTTAAGGTTTTACTAAGTATGCCACACTTATGGTCAATAGAGCTCACCTTTATCCAGATCAGCCTTCCTTTATTCTCAGTTAATTTTCCCAACCTTGTTTCTTATGTGAAACACGTTGTTTCAATTTTTAATCTATTATGTAATTATGTCTGGGATATGGCTAAAGTATCCTCGTCTACCCTCTCTTTCAAATCGAATATTATAAGGTTCAAGACCTTTTTGTTACGCTCATGTTCTAATTCTATAAATTTTTTCATTTCTTATTTAATGGGTTTGATATCTAATTTACCTGCCACACTATTTAGGGTGAGATTGTTATTAACTTTTTCTTCTATTTCTTTAATCATGTCCTTCATTTTAAGACTTTCTAAAGTATCAGCATCTCCTTGTTGGGATGTTTGGTTCATATCTTGGGTTTGTTTTTCTATTACATGTAATCTAATCTCCATTATCTCCATTTTAATCTCCAATAGTTTTATTTTATTTTCTATTTGTTTTTGGATCTTGTCTTCAAGAGATGTAAATTTATTTTCCAGCATGGCTTCTAACTCTGTTTGTAGCTTGACTTCTCTTTCTTCTCTAAGTTTCTCTAAAGACTCTATATGCTCATAAAGGCTCTGTAGAGTAACTGTACTAGGTCTACCTTTGACAATCTTTGAAAGATGCGATGAATTATTCATACTTGTGAACAAATATATGAGCAGTAGATATGTGCTAGAAAAAGAAGATAAGGAATGTGTGCACCTTATATAATCATTTCATATCACCTTCCAGCTACAGAAATAAGGATTCATCGTCCAATCAATAAACATGGATATCTCCCTAGCTGCAGTATAGTTGAATCAGCCGCAGAGCCGAAAGAATCTGGAGTCACAAAGAAGGTGTTAGAGAAGGTTGTCGAGGTCTTTATGTTGCAGATGCGACTTCACCACAGATGCGAGACTTCACCATAGGGATGTATACCATTCCTCATGCAGATAAATATGTATATAGGTTATAGAATTCATAACGACAAATCATATCAGAATACTTTCTTAATTCTTGCAAAAAAAAATGAATATCGATGCTGCTGATGTGAATATCTGGAGCCGCAGTGATCCGGATTTATGCAGGAATACAATAGAATACAAAAATAACCATAAACATAGAGATGCAGTGGAAATAAGGCTTCATTTCATTAATGTAAAATAACAGAAATATTCTTACAAACATAATGGAAATAAAATAGCTAGGGTGCTGGTAGCGAATCTCTGAGAAGAGATGTGGCAGCTACAGACCTCTGAACTGTGTTAAAATGAGGCTTGAGAGCCTATTTATTATGGATAAACAATGGAGAACTTTAAACATCCAAAAACCTAACCCTAGGAGATGAAGCGCCAAAACTATGGGCCCCGTTTGGGTAAAGTGGTGTTTCAACTTCTCGGGGATGTAACTTCGGCATAATATCTCCGTTTGATGCACATGATACATCATTACAAATATCTATCCGAGGAATACAAATGTCGCCATGAATATTGATTCCGGAATTGTATTTGCTAGACAAACGATGCCCAAAAAACATCGTTTAGGGCCTCAAAATGGCTCCAGAAGTTCAGGACCCGAAAAACTGCTAAAAATAGTAAGTTGTGCCGAAACTGAAAAATTGAAAGAGACAATGGTGGGGCCCCAAGTGGAATAGGTGGGTGACCACCAATATCCACCTGGATCACGTAGAGAAGGTGAAAATTTTGAATATCAGAGAGATCGTTGAGATATTTATGTTGCAGATGGGACTTCACCATAGATGCGAGACCAAATTAGGGCACAGGTTAACTCCAAATAAATAATTAATAATGATTTTTATTATAAAAGGTTTTTTAAGGTTTAATTTTCACTTAATAAATACATGATGATGATGATGATGATGATGGTTAACATCCACTGAGACCAAACTTTGGTCTATCATACCTAAAGAAATGAATTATTTAATTTGTTTTAAAATTGTACTCCTATGCTCAAAGACCTTGGAGAGAAGCGTCCTAAATTCACTATAATTTTGACATGTTAAAAGGATAGGAAGGTCGGTATTGCAACAAATATTATGAAACTGAGATCTAATGTGGGTGTATGCAGGGCATTCTAAGAGGAAGTCATTTTCATCCTCAATGTTCATATTCTCACATAGATGGCAAATCCTATCCACCCATGGTGTTTTAGGAACTGCCCAATGACCTGTTTCACTATGGAGCTCTTGAGATTTCATTCTTATCTTGGCTATATTAATTTTTTTCTATGAGCTATTTAAAAGAGAGATATAATTTGATATTATAGAGTAGGTTTAATGACCTCCTTATAATATCTTAATTTTCTTTTAGCCTTTAAATCTTTCTCACACCACATTTTCTCTTTAAACTTAGAAGTAACAATATTTTTAATGTTATTAATATTTTGCAACGCAACATTTTCGTCAACCTCCCAATGGTTTAACCAGGCCCTGGTATCTTTATACCAAACTCGTTTGAGCCTTAAGTGGTTTTGGCTAGAATTTAAAGCTAGCTTAGGAAGTCTATGGTCTCCCATGTTATTGATTTTGTGCTTGTACAATAGGAGCCTAGTCATAGCTAGGGTCTCAATAGGGGAAAGACCCACTTCTATAAGGAGAATATGATATGGTGTATTGTTTTTAATTTTGATGTTATACGTTATAAAACGCTTCTATATTTTCTTAATCTTTCTCCAGGATTCTCTAGAGGTGCCGCAAGCCTAAACCTCACATCCATACAAGATAACAGGAGTGAGTAAATTTCAAAGAGGAGTTTCTTTTTATCGCACATCACAATTTTTGCTGCTTTAAAATTATTTTCAAGACCAAAATAATCTTTCCACCCTCCATTAATCCTTTTCTCAATGTTATAGTTCTAGTTGAGCTTGTGATGAATATCAATTCCTAGGTAATTGTAAGAAGAAACTTCCTCCAAGTTGCTATTTTCATACACAAAATTGGCGTAAGTGTCTTTATTGGATTTGATAATCATAACTTCTTCTTCTTCTTTTCAGTGTTAACAATCACACCCATGGTAGAGCAGAAATCCTGAAGAAGTTTAAGTTTCTTATCAAGATCAGATGGGCACCTTGCCAGAAGAACAATATCATCAACATAGAGAAGAAGGACGATGACTATTCCAACTAAGATTGTGCCAGCAAAGCTTGCTTCATGTAAACAACTTTCTAGCTTGTTGATGTAAATGCCAAATAGAGTAGGGGAGAGGGGGCAACCTTGTTTAACTCTGATATTACACTTAATATCTTTCAACCACCCCTCGTTTCTCTTAAAATTGGAAATTACATATTTGCATAACCTTATAGCGGTAGCTCTCAACTTGAAAGGAACCTTTAGCTCTTCTAATCTATTCCATAGCTTATTTCTAGGTACCATACCGAAATCCTTTCTAAAGTCCACAAAACAACAAAAGAGATTGGATTTATCATTACGACATTCCTCCACAATGATAATATGCGTAACGAGGTGGTCCATTGTTGAATGATGCCTTCTAAAACCCACTTGGCTTTTAGCCCGCTTACCTTTACTTTTAAGCCATATGCTCATCTTCTTTTCCAAAATAATACCATACATATTGGCCAATAAATATTTTTTTTGTATTAAATTAAAAATAACTAAAATAAACTTATAAATAAGTATTAATAACCAAATAATTATTTATTCTATCCAATAATAACCTTGATAATAGACAAAATTAATAATTTCTATTTTTATTTAATACTTATTCTAAAAGCAATATGTAATGAGTGTTATGTTATGATCTAATTAATAAAGGAACTTAACTAATTTAATATTATAGTTAGATTATAAATGTGCACTATTTTCTTCTTATCTTTAATATAAATAAATCCCAATTTAATCTTTTATTACTTCTTAATTTGATGATCATAATGATGATGATGATTAATGTTCACTTATAAATAAATATTAATAAATCTTTTTAGTTATTAAGTTCTTTTAATTATCTAAATTATAATTTAAAAATATATTAATAATTAATTAAATTTTGTATATTATTTTAATTAAAGCTTTGAATAATTAATAACTAATTAACGATATGATTAATAAATTTTATTTAGTTCAAATTTATTAATATTAATAATTTTGTTCCAAATGTTTACCTAATTTCCAATTTGCAACAAAATTATTTACAAAATAGATTTAAATTTTATTTATAAAATATATTCCAATAAAAGAAAAAACTTCTAATAATCAGAGAAAACCCCAAAGAATTATGATCTAATTAATAAAGGAACTTAACTAATTTAATATTATAGTTAGATTATAAATGTGCACTATTTTCTTCTTATCTTTAATATAAATAAATCCCAATTTAATCTTTTATTACTTCTTAATTTGATGATCATAATGATGATGATGATTAATGTTCACTTATAAATAAATATTAATAAATCTTTTTAGTTATTAAGTTCTTTTAATTATCTAAATTATAATTTAAAAATATATTAATAATTAATTAAATTTTGTATATTATTTTAATTAAAGCTTTGAATAATTAATAACTAATTAACGATATGATTAATAAATTTTATTTAGTTCAAATTTATTAATATTAATAATTTTGTTCCAAATGTTTACCTAATTTCCAATTTGCAACAAAATTATTTACAAAATAGATTTAAATTTTATTTATAAAATATATTCCAATAAAAGAAAAAACTTCTAATAATCAGAGAAAACCCCAAAGAATAACAAAAAAAACTATATTTGCACGAGTTTACGGTAGCGGGTACTCCGGGAAATGCGAGAGAAAGAATATTATTAGGCCTTGCTAGAAGTTTTGCTCAAATTTACAGGAAACATCAAGTTGGGAGTGGCAATAATATAATATATTAAAATTTAATATATATTAAAAATAAAAATAAAATAATTTATTTATTTCCATCCAAATCTTTCCAATCAGGGTTGGCCAGGTGCATCATCTTCATTTGGATAGAAGGGCTTTCCATAAATTGGTTGTTTCGCTTAGTTCCAGACCCATATCCAAATCTAGAGCTATCTAGATCTAAGCTTAGTAATAGTATAACTATGTAAAAAAACATTCTTTTTATCAACGAAAATTATAGTTTTCACTTTATTTAATATTTGAAATATTTATTTTTAGATAGACAGCGAAAATCACGAGGGAAAACAATACTTTAAGAAAATCTACTCTTTAATATTTAAAATAATATATTTATTTTAAAATAGACAGCAAAACCATGAAGGGAAAAATTTACTTTAAGAAAATCTATTATTTAATATTTAAAATAATACATTTTATTTTTTTTAAATAGACAACTGTGAAAACCATGAGGGGAAAAAAATACACTAAGAAAAACTATGAACTTGGATATTAGCAAATATCAGCGAGAAAAACACATGCGGACCTAGTTGGAGTATTGGA